>PVKP010018078.1:0-13162 GCA_004027715.1 Plecturocebus donacophilus
GGAAGGAGGGAGGGAGGGAGGAAGGAAGGAAGGAAGGAGGGAGGGAGGGAGAAGGGAGGGAGGGAAGGAAGGAGGAAAAGAAGGAAGGGAAGGAGGGAAGTTAGTTCCTCCCTTCTCAGGCAAATCTGGGTGCTCCCAGGACCCACCCCTCAGGAGCCTCCCAGGCTGCTTCCCACGCTGCCCTGGCGTGGTTCCTCCCCCCAGGAATCTGCAGCCTTGGTCAGAGCAGAAGCGGCCCAGCCCAGGCTCCAGAGCACCTTGCAAGGGGGAGCCAGACCCTCCCCTGAGGGCTGAAAACCAAGGGACATAGTTCTGGCAGTGAGGAAATATTTACCCTGCCCAGGCTTTGAACCCTGAGAGGGGCTCTTGATGACTCCTGCACCTCCCAGAACGTACAGAGAAAAGGTCCTGGGTGGGAGCGGAGTGGACGCTGAGGGCAGATTCCCAAGAGGGAAGTAATTGGCGTGAGCGAGGATCTCAATTTCTTCATGTCTGAAGTGGCGAAACCGCAGGGCCACCTACCCTGCTTAGGTGAGACAAACTGTGGGGCCTGATACCCAGACCCGTCCTTTCCCAGGGATGCTGGAGCTCGCCAAGCCCAGGCCCGGGTCCCAGGTGGAACAGCTCCCAAAAGGCTTCTGAAGAATCCCTGCCGCCCTGTCCTTGTACCCTTGGTCATCCTTCCTCCCTCATCCAGGCTGCATCGGTGCCTGCAGTTTGCTTACACAGAAAATCCCGAAGAAAACCTCGAGACTGTGGGGGCCTCCTTGGGTGCAGGGCCTGGGGGAATGATCTCTCCCTCTATGGGGTGGGGGGAGAGTGGGTGTTGGGGTGGAGGGCAGTGTGCCCTCTGGTCGGGGCTAGTGACCCGGTGTCTGGAGGCACATCTCCACTTGGGTAGGGAAACAGCTTACTGTGAGGAAGAGCACTGGACTGTGAACTCTGGGCGAGCTGGGTGCAGAAGAGGGACCTGGAGTGTTTGTTGAGTGAACAGGTACCTGCTGCAGAACTCGGAGCCCGGTTCCCTCTAAAGGTTGGGACCTGGGCTGCAGGAGTTTCCAAGAGTGGGGAGGGGCATCTGCACCCCTTCCCTTTGCTCCCTCTCCTCACTAGGGCAAAGGGGAGGAGGCTCCTGGGAGAAAGGGAGACAGGTCGGCAAGGAGCGGCTACTGGAGACTGTTCTTCCTTCACTCGTTCCGTCGCGGGAAGGGCCGAACGCCTGTCCCGGCTGCGGAATTCCTGTGGCCCGCATTTATTAAGCGTCTGCTGTATGCCAGGGCCTGGGCCCAGCGCTTTACGTGTGTGAACTCACTTCGTCACCCCCAGGTCCTAGGAGGCCGGCGGGAGGAATCCCACTTTACGGATGAGAAATTCGAGGGGCAGGGAGGGGTGGGATATGCCCGCCGTGCAGACCCAGGCTTCCGAGGTCTCGGCCCAGCCGGGAGGGAGCTCCCAGCTCGTGATGCTGCAGCGGCTCGAGGGGGCGGGAGGAGGGCGCCCCCCCGCAGAGGGTCTGCGGCCCGGGCGGGGGAGGATGGGGTGGGGGAGGGGCTGCCCGGGCCTCGCACCCCCCGACCGGCCGGGCCCGGCTCGGAAAGTCCCGCGAAGCCCCCGCCCGGCCGGCCCAGGGCGGCGCGAACAAGCGGCTCTTTCTGCGCCAGCGGCCCCCGGCAGCTGGACTGCGGCCCGCGGGGGCGCGGACGGACTCGAGCTGGGGCGGGGGCGGGGCGGCCGCGTTGCCAAGGTGACCCGGGCGCGGGAAGGCGGCTCTGGCTCGCGCGGGCCGGGCCGGGCGGCGGCGGCGGCACCATGAGCGGCCGGAAGCGCAGCTTCACCTTCGGGGCCTACGGCGGGTAGGGCGCGGGGCGGGGCGGGGCGCGGCGGGGCGCGTGCGTGCGTGTGTGTGCGCGCGTGTGCGTGTGCGCGCGTGGGGGGAGCCCGTGCGGGGCGTGCGCGCGCTCGGGCGGGTGGGTCTGGGCTGTGACTGCTGTGGGGACTGAGCGTTTGACCTCAGTGCGCGCAGGGCTGTCGTGTTGCGGCGCCTAAGTGTGTGTGTGTGTGTTTCTGTGTCTGTGTGCGTTCCCATTGCGAGTCCATGTGCGTGTGTGGGGAGGTGAGCGCGGGATGGACACTGCCGTGTTTGTCTAAGCACACGACAGTGGCGCTTATATGTGTAACTGGGGCTGCGGGGTTACTGGGCCTGTGTGTGTGTGCGTGCATGTGTGCGCACCTGCTCACATGTGTAGGTATGTGGGAGTGGGGGCAGGCAGGTCGGGGAGGCTCTGCTGGAGCTCCCACTTTGCCTCTGCAGCTGCTGGGCCCCTCCATGAGGCTCTGGATAAAGGGACTCTAGAAGCTCTTAGCAGGCCCTGCCCACCCTGGGCACCAGGCTGCCCTCCTTCCTGTGTCCTGGCTCTCGGGAACCCCCTCCTCCCTGGGCTACTGGCTGCCTGGTCTTGGAGGCTTGGAGGAGCTTGGAGTAGCAGCAGGTTCATCTTGAGGTCCAGGGGTGCAGAGGTGGAATGGGGATTTTTGCCTGTTGCAGAGATTTGGCAAATAGGAGGGAAGATGGGTTACACAGAGTGGGCCCAGAGCACCTGCCCAGGCAGACAAGTGGATCCATGACCTTCCCCAGGCCCACAGGACCGCCTTGGGGTGTGGAGCGTTGGGGTTTGTTTGTGGGCATAGTCAGCGCTCTCTGAGCTATGGGGATTATGTACAAGCTGCCTTCCCCTTGTGGATGCTCAACTTCTGAGGGGACCCCAGCAGAGGGGAGGGGTGGGGTGGGAGGCCAGAGGCTATCCCTCTATCTGGGGTCTTGCTAGCTGTCAGATGACAGGAGGAGTCTGGGCTGGGCCCTGAGTTTCCTGGCCAGCTGACACTGAGGAGCAGCTCACAGGCTGGGTCCTGCTCTGTGACCTTGGGCAAGTCCTAGCCTCTTTGGCCTCCCTGTCTGCAGAGTCAGCCTTCCCCATCAGCTGTCCCTGGGAGCCCCCGGCCCTGTCCTCCAGAGGATGCCCCTCACTGGCAGAGTCGGGCTGGGTTCCCTCCTCATCCCTTTCTTGCCTCTGGACAGGAGGTGAGTTGTTTGTTGTCCCAACAGCTGGACAACAAACTGCAGGGGCCCAACTGTCAGATTAGGGACATGGGAAGGGACAGCAAACTCAGCTCCTGCCCCCAGCAGCACCAAGGTGCCCTCAAAGGGCAGTGGGAGAATCGGGGGTAGGGAGCTACCCACACATGCTCCCTGGGGCTGGATCTGGGAGGGTTTGGGGGAGACAAAGTCTGGGGTACCCCTGAAGGTTTTGGGTAGCAGGGTATGTGTGTTGGGGTGAAGGTGGAGGGGAGCTCCACCTAGATCTCCTCGCAGATTCACAGATATTTGCTTCCTGGGTATCCACCAGGATGTGAGTGAACAGCTTCAGGATTGAGGCAGGCTACAGGCCTTGGGGCTGATGTTCTTTCTGCCCACCATAAACCATAAACATCCAGCAAACTGTTCGATCCTGCCTGAAAAGGCTCTAAACTAGCCCCAACTGTACCCCTACATCCTTGCCATGATCCAAACTGCTGTAGTCACTGTCCTACTCCACCTGTCCCCCCACCCCTGCTAACACCCCACAGCCTGCCCCCTACCCACTGCCCCCAGTCCTGCCTCTTTTCCCAGCACTTTAACCCCCATGCCTTCCCATGTCCCTAATCTGACAGTTGGGCCCCTGCAGCCTAAGGGTGACAGTGACTGCGTCAGGCATCCTTAGAAACAGGACCTTCTCCAGCCCCTCTGGGAGGGTGGCACGATGCAGGTGGGGCTGATGTGCTGGGACACCCTGGTGAGTAGGGATGTACCTTACCTATGGTCCCTCTTGCTGTGTTTCAGGGTGGACAAGTCCTTCACCCCTCGCCGGAGTGTGTGGTGAGTACTGGGGACTCTCAGGAGGGCCTGGGCTGCCTTGGCTGGTCCCTGCAGATATCCCCAATCCATTTCCACCCCTGCGATGCCAGATCTCGCCAACCCTCCAACCATCCTCTCAGGGCAAGGGGGTGGGCAGACCCTCTTACCAGGACTTTCCAGAGTACTTTCTAGAGAGCTTTGGAGGCAGGCGAATCAGGTTTGCATCTTCACTCTGCCACTGCCTGTGTGACCTTCAGCAATTCCTTAACCTCTGTGAACCTCAGTTTTCTCATCTGTGAAATGGGGATTAAAATGCCCATTTATAGGATGTAAAGTGAAAAGAACAAAAACAAAAACTGGACCTGGCATATTGCAGGCCTTTGCTAAAATGCTTTCTTCCTTTTGTTCTTCTCTATTTTGTCCCACCTTAGGGTGGTCCTTCACTGGGCTAGGGGTGCCCTTAGCCTTTACCGATCCCAAATCCTCTAGTTACCCTCTCCCTACAGCCCTCAGAACCTCCACCTCCCATATTTCCTGTGTCTGGGGCTGCCTTCTCTTTGGAGGAGGAGGGAACAAGGCAGCTGTATCTGCAGCTTCCCAACACCAACAGGCAATGGGTAGAGGTGCAGCCTCACCTCGGGATACACCATGGCACCCCGATGCCCCAGGAGGTGGGTCCCTCCCGGCTTCCCTGACATCATCATCTCATGGGCCTGGATGGCCTCTCCTGTTGCTGCTTCACCTCCAGCAGGAAGCCCCGCCCCCCACCACCAGTGGCTCTGGCTGCTGCTTCCTGCCCCTGCTCAGGGCTTCCTGGGGTCCATGGGTCCTGCAGTACCCCCCAGCTGCTGGGTGACTTCCATCTGACACCATTGCCCCCGCAGGGCCCTCCTGGGAAGCCAGGCCTGGGGTGGGAGGTACACAGGGTGCCTGACTGAGCTCCCAGCCTGCCTTTCTATTTGCCTTTGATGCCCTCCATGCAACCTCAGGCCGCTTCCTCTCCCTTTCTGGGCATCATCTCCTGCTGCTGTGCCTAGTCCATTTGAGCCCTCCTTCTGCAAGATGGTGTGCTATGCTCAGAGCAGGGGCAGACTGAAGGGGATACAGGCAGAGGTAAGGAAGGTGCCATCCTTTCCTCCAGGGAGTTCAGTAATAACACCACTGACAACTACCACTTGTTGTCGGGCACCTGCTATGCACGGGGTACTGCACTGAGTGCCTGACATGTGTTACCTCATGTAACTTTGACCACATCTCAGAGTTAGGGACTATTATCTCTAATTACAGACGAGAACAATGGAGCCCAGAGTGGAGAAATGAGTTGCTCAAGGTCACACAAGCAGTTGGGATTCAAACCTTGGTCTTCCAGACTCTGTGCAGAGCCCAGAGCCTCACATACTCTGTTCCAGGGCCACCAGCCCACAAAGAGGGTCTTAATGAAGGATGCGCTTGAGGGAAGACTCAAAGGGCCACCCAGAAGGCCCACCCTAGGGACCCCTAAGCCAAAGAGATGAGGGCCCAGGACTGATTGTAACTGGCCAGCTGTGTGACTTTGGGCGAGTCGCATTCCCTCTCTGGGCCTCAGTTGACCCAGCTATCAAGTAAATATCGGCCATTCTCGAGGACACGCCCCATTACCCACAATGCCTTGCCCGTGCCCGCCTAGCTGGGACCGCTGTCCAAGGTGCTAACCCCTAGGTCCTCCCTTCCCAGCTGCCAAAGCCTGTCGCTTAACTCCAGCCCCTGCTTGGCATATGGTTAGGGCTCAGTCGGCGTTGGCCATTTTGACCATTAATCATGATCTCCTGGCACTCAAGGCCTGTCTCCACCGCCCTTTCTAGTTTGGGGCTCGCTTCTCCTGTACCCTGCATTTCTGATCAACAGGAACATGGCCCCAATCAGCTTCACCTCCCCTTGACGTCCCTCTACTGCCATTTCCACAGGCCCTCACCACACGTCCAGCCCACTTTTGTCACTATATGTTGGGTGTTTTCTTTCTTGATCCCCACATCCCCGTTCTCTCTTTAAAACACCTCCTCTGCTGCTATAGAGCACACGTTCGTGAGTGTTCCTGGGGTAGGGGAAAGAGCACGGACTTCAGAGTCTGACAGGTAACTGGACAGGTGTGGACTTGAATCTGCCTCTGCCGCATTCTAGTTGTGTGATTCTGGCAGGTCAGTTTCCCTCTCTGGGCCACACTTGGTGCTCAATATGTGCTTGTGGAATAGGGCGTTTCAGAGAGCTGACCAGCTGAGCTGCATATGTTGACATAACCCTGCAGTGCAGAGCAGGCTCTGAACTCCTTCAAAGCAGAGGTGCTTGAGTCACTTTTTGTTTTTTGGAGACAGGGTCTCACCCTTGTTAGTAGGCTGGGAAGGCTTCCTGGAGGAGGTGATTTTTATCACCCCTTTACAAAATCCAGCCCTTTACAAAACAGGATTAAGAGGTTAGGGCTTGAATTAAGGGAGCAGTGAGTCCTGGTAGAGGCCAGATGGGATCACGGCTGAGTTCCCCTACACATCTCCAACCCCTTCAGCAGGTTGTCTGCCGTGGAGGAGCTCAGTAGGTGTGCAAATGCAAGAGGAAGGAGGCCCAGTGTGAGGGTTGGGAGGTGCTGTTGGGGACAGTGGATGACTCTGGTTCTGCAGCCCTAAGGGACCCAGATGTCCTAGAATGGGGGCTGGACATTTAAGGTGTATTCAAATGGAGGGTGGGAGATGGAGTGGTCAGGGTAGAGGAATGGCTAAGTGGACTTTCGGAAGGCAGGAGGGTTCTGAAAATACCTCTGGGAAGAGGAGAGTCAACTTTGGCCTTAAAACTGGGAGCCTGGGAGGTGGAGGCAGAACCCAGCAAGGATTCAGAGCTGATAGCATGCCAGGCATTAAACCCTGGAGGCCTCACTAAATCATGGCATCAGTCCTGCAGTTTGGCCTGTAGTTCCCAGTTTAGAGGCCAAAACCAAGACTGAGAGTGGTGGAGGCTCTGGCTTAGTCACAGCTGGTGAGAGCTGGATTCAAATCCAGCCCTTTCTTCTGCCGAGCAAGGGATTTTGGTCAGAGGTGGGGAAGCTGCAGAAATGGGGAAGGTCTTGGTTATGGGGCGAAGGAGGAGGGAGGAGTGAAGTAGCCCTGAATGCCAGCCAAATGGAAGTCCCTGCTCAGCTCCATGTGTCCTGCTGGGAAGCCCTATCTGGGTGCTGAGACGTTTCCTCCTCACAGAATTGGTGCCAGTCGCTCCCATAAATGGAGCACTTCCTATATCCCGGGCCCTGGGCCAAGCACTGCCCTGAATCATTTCATTCCATCCTGACACCAGCCTTACAGAATACTGTCTGTCCCTTACTACTGTCCATCCCCATTTTACAGATGAGGAAACTGAGGCTCAGAGAGAGGAAGTGGTGGCCCAGGGGCATGCAGTCAGTGAAGGATGGACCAAGACTGACAGCGATGCCATTGTGAACCCATGCCTTTAGCCCTCACTCTCCTGGGTGCTGCCTGTGTGAGTGGTGGGCTGGGGTAGGTGGCCCTGTCCTCAGGTGGCTCCTTGTGGCGATCACTGAGCCAGAGGCCCTGGGGTCCTGCGTGCTGCTGCAGGAAGCACGAGGCTGGCCTCATTAGTGGCTCTGAAATGCCAAGCAGGCATGACCCGCTGGGCCTCCTCATCTATTATGCATCTGGTGGGCAGGCCCCCGGCAGGCAGCTGGCAGTGCATGGGATGGGGGAGCTAGCAGCTGCTTCCTGAGCCCATGGCGGCAACTAGACCTCTGGGCAGGGATCACCCAAGGCAAATGCCAAGGCAGCTCCTGCCTCATCCCCTTGGCCCAGCCAGGGTGAGGGGGTTCTACTGGGGGCAGGGGCATGGATGCTGGTCCCCAGCTCATAATGTGGCTATCCTAGCAGCCACTTCTCTTTATTTTATTTTTATTTTTTGAGACAGGGTCTCACTTTGTCTCCTAGTCTGGAGTGCAGTGGGGCAATCTCAGCTCACTGCAGCCTCAACCTCCTGGGCTCTAGCAGTCCACCTGTCTCAGCCTCCCAAAGTGCTGGGATTACAGGTGTGAGGCACTGTGCCCAGCCCCTAGCAGCCACCTCCTAGAGAGGCTGAGACTTCGATTGAGCTGGGACTCATTTGGGACCAGAGTGGGCAGAGGTGGGCTAAAATAGAATCTCAGATGCACAAGCTCCTGGCTGCTCAGAACCTCAGAGTAATAATGCAGTGGTCATTTGTTCATCATTTATTCATCCGCCACAACTAACCACTGAACACCTACTGTAGGCCAGTCATGGTTTTAGTTACTGCAGATTCAGCAGAAAACAAGACAGGCCCAGCCCCTATCCTCAGAGAGCTTGGTTTGGCCAGTACTTCACCTCTCTGAGCCTGGATTTCCTCATCTGTGAAATCAGGAATGGGGGAGGCAGACTATAAGTAAATAGACAAGGAAACAACCTCTGATGTGTGCATGAATTTCTTTTCTTTTTTTTTTTTTTTTTTTTTTATGAGACAAGTTCTCGTTCTGTTGCTCAGGCTGGAGTGCAGTAGCACAATCTCAGCTCACTGCAACCTCTGCCTCCTGGGTTCAAGCGATTCTCCTGCCTCAACCTCCCAAGTAGCTGGGATTACAGGCACCTACCACCATGCCTGGCTAATTTTCATATTTTTAGTAGAGATAGGGTTTCACCATATTGGCCAGGCTGTTCTCGAACTCCTGACCTTGTGATATGCCCACCTTGGCTTTCTGAAGTGCTGGGATTACAGGCGTGAGCCACCTCGCCCAGCTGGGTACACTAAATTTCAAAGCAAGGCTGCATGCTAACCAGAGCTGGTCCTCATGGAGAGCTGAGCACATGGAGGGCTGTTTCAGAGCACTCTGCACATGTCATGGATTTGATCCTCACAACAGCCCTGTGAGGCAAGACCCTATGAACCCTGGTTTAGGGCTGGGGAGACTGAGGCAAAGAGGGATTAAGTAACCTGTTCAAGGTCCTTGGCAAAGCTGAGATTGGAGCCTAAGTAGCCAGACTTCAGTTTGCCTGTCACCCTGTGCTGTGTGGCTGGAAAATGAAGGAGTCCTGGAAGGCCTTTCTGAAGAGGGGATGTTTGAAACAACACCTGAGGGATGATCGGAGCTGGCCATGGGGGAGCTGGCGGGGTGTCCAGACAGAGGGAGCAGCAGGTGCAAAGGCTCTGAGGTGCGGGTGAGCTCAGTGACAGAGAGACCCCCTTCTTCCAGAAAGGATTCCCTATAGCTTCGGAGATAAGAGGAAATCTCCGCATGGGTTGTGGCTCTGGGACTGCCACTGTTCAGCTGTGTGATCCTGAGAAGTGGGTCCCCATCTCTCATGTGCACAACTCTACTATCCCTCGTCTCTCCTCAGCACCGTGAGGAGGGGGCTCTTGCAGCCCTGAGGTCCCTGCTCTGATTGGCCCCTGTGCCCCTACCTCCTGGTGATGCTCACATACTGGTCTATTTGTCTGAGGTACCTCCTGGTGATGCTCACATACTGGTCTATTTGTCTGAGGTACCTCCTGGTGATGCTCACATACTGGTTTATTTGTCTGAGGTGCATGGAAATATTTGAGTTCTGTTAGGTAGACCTGAGTTCAAATACCCAGTTCAACTTCCACTTACTTGCTGTGTGGCCTTACCCCATCTGCTTTGCCTCTCCAAACCTCAGATTGTCCACAACAAGGAAACAGTATTGCTTGTGATGAAATGAGTGCAGAGTGGGCACTCAGGGCATGCTCGCCCCCCCTAAGTAAGTATTCACATTTCAGAGGAAAGACTCATTAATCCAAAGAGAGATTCTCTAGAGATAGAATTTTAGGCACTGTGGTGACCAGGATGAATGGATGGTTAAGGAGGGGATTTTCTTATAGCCCAGTTCCTGGCAAGGCCTTCTGAGTTCAGGCTCTTCCCCCAAATTCATTCATTCAGCAAACTAAGTCAACAAGCATTTAGTGTGGCGACATCCTTCTAGGGCCAAAGCCTGTGCTGGGCGCTGGGGACATGGTGGTGGAGTTAATAGATGAGGTCACTTCTTCTGGGATTCAGAATCTGGAGAGGGACATAAGGAAAGGGGTGGTTCGATGGGAATCACATGTGCCAACTAGGGAGACGTGAGGGTTGCTGAGAGCTCAGAGAAGGGACTCCTGTCCTCATCTGGGAATCAAGGAAGGCTTTCTGGAGGAGGTGACTCGGAAGTCAAAGTGGGCCAAATGGCTGTGTGTGTGTGTGTGTGTGCAGTGGGGAAGGGATGTGCACTGCATGAGAATGTTCCAAGAACAAGAGGTGGCAGGTCAGCAATGTGGAGAAAAGCGTGTGGTGGCACGTGCTGGATGTAAGACTGAGTTGGGCCTGACAGGTGAAGGGAAGAGAGACAGCCACCAGGTCGTGTCCCTACAGGCCCCGCTGGGACTTCCGTGGGCTGCGCTGGAGGGCTCTGAACCCCTGAGCCTCTATGGCAGAGTGCTAGGGTGCCAATCACCCACCCTCCTCCCTGCTCCAGGAGCTGTCAGTCCCCATCTCAGGGAGGCCCTGACTGAGCTCTTAGCACGGGGTTGTGAAAACCCTGGAGCCGGAGTTTGGGCTGGGACTCCAGATGCTGTGTTGGCCACCAGCTGGCAGGGTGACTTGAGCAAGCTGGGTAACTTCCCTGGATCTCAGTTCCTTACCTATAAAATGAGGGCAATAAAAGCACTGCCTCGAAGACCGGTGTAGGGATTAAATGAGATAATGTGTGCCAAGGCCTGAAAGTAGGGCCTGGCACAGAGCACATGCTTCATCAATGCCAGCTATTGTGGTTACCGCAGTCATGGTGGTCATGGTTACCTGCTGCGCCTGCACTGGGTGCAGAATTGCTGATCAGTGTGGAGACTGTGTCCTCTGGAAGCTCGCCACCTGCCCTGCCAGGAGGTGACCTGCCTGCCTACACATGACTGTACTCCCCAGCCGTGGGCACTGGCCTTAGGCACTGGCTCTGAGAACACTGGCTTTGGAGTCTGATGGGCCTGGTGCCAGGTACTGGCCAGTGACCTTGAGGAGTCCCTCACCTTGCTGAGCCTTGGCTCGTTCCTTTGTGCCATGGGGGTGTCCGTGGCCCTATCTGACGGTGAGTGAGAGGCAGCGAGGAGGTGCTACTAAAGGGCCGGCTGGTGTAACAGCGCAGCTGTTTCTGACCACATGCTGCACGCAGGAAGAAACACGTGCTTCAGACCCAAGTGACCTAGAGAATGTCACCCTCCCTCTTGGGGGCTGGCTTTCTTTCCTTTCTTTCTTTCTCTCCTTCCTTCCTTCTTTCTTTTTCTTCCTCCCTGCCTCCCTCCCTCCATCTCTCTTTCTCGCTCTCTCTCTTTCTTTCCTTCCTTCCTTCCTTCCTTCCTTCCTTCCTTTCTTTCTTTCTTTCTTTCTTTCCTTTTTCTTTTTTGAGATGGAGTTTTGCTCTTATTGCCCAGGCTGGAGTACAGTGGTGCAATCTTGGCTCACTGCAGTCTTCACCTCCTGGGTTCAAGTGATTCTCCTGCCTCAGCCTTCTGAGTAGCTGGGATTACAGGCATGCGCCACCATGCCCCACTAATTTTGTATTTTTTCATAGAGACAGAATTTCTCCATGTTGGTCAGGCTGGTCTTGAACTCCCAACCTCAGGTGATCCCAAAGTGCTGGGATTACAGGCATGAGCCACTGTGCTTAGCCTGGAGGCTAATTTTCATACCTATAAAATGGGACTATCAGCTGTGATACACTCTGCTGGGGTTCTAGCAGAGTTAGCTGGTCCGTAAGTTTGACCTGGTCCAGGTGTTTGCTATGTGATATTGGGCTAGAGACAACCTCTCTGAACCTCAGTTTCCATGCCTGCAAACAGGGGCAATATTCGTCTCACAGGATCTTTCGAGGCTTCCATTAGCCATTTTTTTTCATTCAACAAATATTTATGGAGTTTCTATCACATGCCAGGTGCTAGTGTAAGCATTGAGGACGTAACAGTGAACCTGACAGAACGTGGTCGCTGCTTCACACATGTTATCCTCCAGTGCAGGAGACAGACACAAAAGGAGCTAACAGACAACTAAGGTAATTTCAAATGGATGATTTGTAGTACGGATAAGGTGGGTGCAAGGCCTGGCTTTGCCAAGGTATCAGGGAGGGGCCTCTCCGAGTCCTGAATGGGAAGGAGCTGGCTGTGGGAAGGGTAGTTCAGGCAGAGGGCAGGGAAAGTGTAAAGGATTTGGGGCAGGAATAAGACTCCTTCCCTCTCCCCAAAGCTGGAACATTCCAGATCATCTCCTGGCAGCAGGTGGAGGTGGCTGAGAAGGCAGAGAAGCTGGAAGTTCCTTCTCTCAGATCTGGAACTGCTGCCCAGCCAGGTGCTGTAATCCCAGCACTCTGGGAGGCCAAGGCTGGTGGATCACCGGAGGTCAGGAGTTCAAGACCAGCCTGGCCAACATGGTGAAACCCTATCTCTACCAAAGATACAGAAAAAAAAAAATAATAGCTGAGCCTAGTGTTACACGCCTTGATCCCAGCTACTTGGGAGGCTGAGGCAGGAGAATCGCTTGAACCCAGAAGGTGGAGGTTGCTGTGAGCCAAGATCACGCCACTGTACTCCAGCCTGGGTGGCAGAGCAAGACTCTGTCTCAAAAAAAAAAAGAACTGCTGCCCACAAGGCAGGCCCTGTGGGGTGGTGGGCATCATGGGCAGCCAGGGAAGACCAGGCTTGTCTTGGGCCTTAAGTGAGCTGGGCTATGCAGGCAGGAGGCTGGGCTCCAAGCTGTAGGAGCAGGCAGGGTGGAGCTCACTGCAGGGCACAGCCAGGCTGCCAGCCGAGAGCTGACTGAACCTACCTGGCACAGAGACCCTGGGCCTAGTTTAGGAGGGGCGTGGTGGGGGGCAAGGGAGCTGGTGCTTATTCTCCCTCACCCCAGGCTCAAGGATGCCTCGGCCTTTCTCAGCCCACCTGCCCCCAGGCCAAAGGTTCTTTGAGATGACCCTTTACACGTGCACACACATACTCACACTCATAGACTTGACCCTTGTAGAGACAACTCCATCATGAACATAGAGGCATAAACATATACATTCATTCATGCAGCCAGTCAGACCCAAACAGACCCAGGCATGACCCGAGGAAACCCCATTTCTAGTGGGAGAGACTGACAGTGGCCTAATGATCACACTATGAAATGTGCAAACCCAACAGGTAAATCCATGAAGGCCCAGGACAGGCTTCTGGAAAAGCTGGTCAGGTTGGGAGCAGCTCCTGGTCTGGGGAGGG
>PVKP010018078.1:13262-44992 GCA_004027715.1 Plecturocebus donacophilus
GTGAGGCAGTCGTGTCTGTATCCTGCTCTCAGCAGGAAGCCATTGGGCCTTCTAGGCAGGTGGGTGGCGTGATCAGATCCAAACATGCAACACAAGCGCTTTCCCTCCCACACCCATTCACGCTCCTGCCGGGGCCTCCCATCTCCATTCTCACCCACAGAGTCACACACACCCTCTCACACTGCCAGGCAGAGCTGCAGAACACCCGGTGCCGACTCCCAGGAAAAGTGTCAGACGCCGCCCCACCCACCGGCTGAGTCTGTGCAGCAGGGCCCTCTGGTCCAGCTGGGGTGGATTCTTTGCTCACTCCACATCAACACAGATGTGTGCGTGCCCCCCGCCGGCCCCCACATGGATGAGGTCATAACTCTCCTCTACACATGCACAGTGGCTTCTGGCTTAGGGGATCTTTCACGTGTGTTCTCTCATTGAACGCTCTCAGCAGCCCTGCAGGGAGAAATTCTCAACACCGTTTTATAGCTGAGGAAACAGGCTCGGAGAGGTGAAGGGACTCTCCCTAGACCACACACCTAGAGCTTGGCACAGGCAGGATTTGAACTCAGGTCTGTCTGACTTCCAGGTCTTGTTCGTTGGCCCATCCAGACTCAGGCACACTCAGGTGTGCTTGTCACTTTTCCAGGCTCTCACTGAGGAGGTGACAAATGACCTTCAATGCCAAATCCATCCACAAACAGGCTGATCAACACAGTAAATTATTTAGAGCTCCAGGGAAGGGCCTGAGCCAGCACGTGCCCACCTGCCTGGTGACCCTGAGGCCTCTGGGGGTAGTGCCAGGGGTGGGGCTGGGCACCTGCCAGCCTGGGGCAGCTCAGGGCGTGGAGCCCGTGCCAGGAGCAGAGCCTACATTTGCATTTACAAATGAGGTAGACAGCTCTGTCCCCACACATGGTCACCTGGCTGACCTGGCTTGCCGGACCTAACAGCTGAGGTCCAGGACACATCCCTGTGCCCAGCTGCCTGGGTCGCTTCTGGGCTGCCTCTTCTCTTCCCTGACCCTCAGAGCAGGTTGCCTAATGCCTAATGTAGGGGAAAGAGTGTGGGCTTGGGAGCCAGCCAGAACAGGAGTGCAACCCAGCTCAGTCACGCCTGGCTCGGGGACACTGGTCATGGTGTTTAATCTCTTTTGGTGTTAGCGTCTCCCCCTTGGAATAAGGGGTGAGTCACACCTCCCTCTCAAGGTGCTGGGAAAGGGTAAAGCAGTCAGGTGCTCAGAGAGCTGACTCATGGTAAGTTTTCAGCTTTCTAAAATCTTTAATTTTTTTCTGATTACACAAATACTAAGTGCTGGTTATAGACATCCAAACCGTGTGATAAAGAATTTGCCACAGAAGGCAGAAGTTCCTAGTGGTCCTGCTTCTCAGAGATAAGCTATGTAAACTTTGTTTTTATGTTTTTGTTTAAAAAGAGAGAGGACAGACAGAGCCCAACTGGCCTTCGTCCCACTCCAAGTTCTGAGGGCTTTGGGGCCTCAAGGTCCCATACTCAGCAAACCCCTTTTCTCTCTCTCTCTCTTTTTTTTTTTTGAGACAGAGTCTTGCTCTGTCACCCAGGCTGGAGAGCAGTGGCACAATTTCGGCTCACCACAACCTCCTCCCAGGTTCAAGTGATTCTACTGCCTCAGCCTCCCAAGTAGCTGAGAGCTAATTTTGTATTTTTAATAGAGATGGGATTTCACCATGTTGGTGAGGCTGGTCTCAAACTCCTAGCCTCAAGTGATCCACTCACCTTGGCCTCCCAAAGTGTGCTTTACAGGCATGACCATTGCACCCGGTGGGTTTTTTGTTGTTGTTGTTGTTTTGGTTTGTTTGTTTGTTTTTGGAGACAGAGTCTTGCTCTGTCACTCAGGCTGGAGTACAGTGGTTTGATGATCTTGATCTTGGCTCACTGCAGCCTCAACCTCCCAGGCTCAATCAGTCTACCCACCTCAGCCTCCTGAGTAGCTGGGACTAAAGGCATGCACCACCACACCTGGCTAAGTTTTGTGGGTTTTTTTTTTTTTTTCCGGTAGAGATGGGGTTTTGCTACATTGCCCAGGGTGGTCTTGAACTCCTGGGTTTAAGTGGTTCGCCCACCTTGGCCTCCCAAAGTGCTAGGACTACAGGCATGAACCATGACTCCCAGCCAGCCATGTAAATTTTGACATGTAATTTTAAATTTTTGCAAATAAGATTTTTATCATGTGCAGCTTGCTCTATTCACTTAACAGTATGCCTCAAATCCTCTTTTCCATCAGGACTAAAGACCTTTGTCATTGCTATATAGTATTTCATGGTTTGATATATTTAACCAATCTCCTTGTAATGGGCATTGGAGTGGCTTCTAGATGTTTGCAGTTGCAAACTGTGCTTCATGACTGTTTTTTGTTCATATATTTTTATGCATTCGTTTAAGTATTTCTGGAGAATAAATGCCTAGAAATAGGGTTGCTAGACCAAAGAGTATGCACACTGGAATCTTTAACAGGAGTGGCCAAACATCCCTAAGAAGTGGTGGCAATCTTTATGCCCCCAGCAGATCTAGGAAAGTCTGTTCCCTTTTGGGAATTCATCCATTTCCTCTGCCTTCAGCCACGGGGATCCTAGAGTCATCAAGAGGCACAGAATTCCAGATATGGGGACGGGTGCAGTGGCTCATGCCTGTAATTCCAGCACTTTGGGAGCCTGAAGCAGGTGGATCACTTGGGTCCAGGAGTTTGAGACCAGCCTGGGCAACATGGTAAAACCCTGTCTCTTCAAAAAATAATTTTAAAAAATTAGCTGGATATGGTGACATGCACCTGTGGTCCCAGCTGCTTGAGAGGCTGAGGTGGGAGGATCGCTGGAGCTGAGGAGGCAGAGGTTGCAATGAGCTGAGATCTCACCATTACACTCCAGCCTGGGTGACAAAGTGAGACCCTGTCCCCCCACCACCACTACCAAAAAAAAAAGGAATTTCAAACGTGGGAGATGCCTTGAGTCCTCTAATGAACCCCCACCACACCTCCCGTTCCCATACTGGGATCTCCCTGGCTGCACCTCTGAGAAGCTCACCCTGTCTTTGCTTGATGGGGAGTTTGGTACCTTACATGGCAGGTTGCCTTACTCTTTTTTTTTTTTTGAGACGGAATTTCCCTCCGTTGCTCAGGCTGGAGTGCAGTGGTGTGATCTTGGTTCATTGCAACCTCCGCCTCCTAAGTTCAAGTGATTCTCCTGCCTCAGCCTCCCGAGTAGCTGGGATTACAGGAATGTGCCACCACGCCTGGCTAATTTTTGTGTTATTAGGAGAGACAGGGCTTCTCCATGTTGGTCAGGCTGGTCTCGAACTCCTGACCTCAGGTGATCTGCCCACCTCGGCCTCCCAAAGTGTTGGAATTACAGGCATGAGCCACCATGCCTGGCCTAGATTGCTTTACTCTTGGGCAGCTGTGTTTGTCCCGTCATTTCTACCTTCTCACAACTTCCACCTAGGAGTCTTGTCTCAGTCCTCAGGCGCCTACAGAGGAAGGAGGAAAGGGAGGAAAAGAAGGGAAGGCCAGGAAATGCTCATGGTTAATGCTAAGCACTTTACACATATGAACTCATTTAACCCTTGGAGGTTGGCACTGCTATCCCCAGTTTATAGATGAGGAAACTGAGGTTCATAGTGGTTAAGTAACTCGTTCAAAGTCACACAGCTGTTATGTGGCTGAGTTAGGATTCGTACTCAAGGATCCGGCTCCAGAGCCCACGCTGATGCTA
The DNA here is from genome assembly GCA_004027715.1 of Plecturocebus donacophilus. Lineage (NCBI taxonomy): Eukaryota > Metazoa > Chordata > Mammalia > Primates > Pitheciidae > Plecturocebus > Plecturocebus donacophilus. The sequence goes on from PVKP010018078.1 coordinate 17,000, forward strand.
CACTGCCTCTCCAGAAAGCTGCCTGTAATTTATTGAGCACCTACTGTGTCCTCAGCTCTAGGCTAGTCAGGTTGTCCATATAATACCTAATTTGTTCCACAACCTTGCAAAGTTGGTGTTACTCTCCCATTCTGTAGCTGAGGAAACTGAGGCTCGGAGAAGAGAAGCGACTTAGATGAGTCTAAGGTCCCGTCCGCCAGGGACAGCCCTCCTCCAGGGTTCTGCCTCCAAACAATCCTTGATGGACTCAGTTTCCAGTTTCTCATCCTCCCATTTGCCCTCTGTAGGATGGGAAAGCCGGCCTGTGACGCAGTTTTCAGTAGGGAAACTGAGGCTTGGAGAGGCTGTGGTGGCTTGATCCTGCACCCACTGTGATTTAGAGGCAGAGCCAGGGTTTCTCCATGTCACCTTTGGTTAAGAGATGGTGGCCTTGTCTCTCCCTGTGGGGGGTTCACCTTGGCCTGGGAGGCCACCCCGTCTGGGGAGTTGTGAGAGGCAGGGGCTTCTGCTCACCAGCCTGGCCTGGAGTCTATGAAGCTGCAACCCCAGCCTCAGCTAGGGCTGGTGCAAGTGAGAGGGAAGGATCAAGCAAGGCCTCAGCGCTGGGGTCTCACTGTCTAGGCAGCGAAGCCAGGGGCGCCTCAGGAACAGTCCAGGCAGGTATCTCTGGGGCGCTGCTTTGAGATAGGGGAGGCCTGGCTCACCCCACTCTGATGCCAACACTCAGCACCATTGTCCAGTCCAGAGCAGACCTCAGGACGTGTTCTGAATGAATGATTGAGCCTAGGAATGAAGGGCAGATGGGGGAGTGAGTGGATGACCGACTGGGCGAGTGAGCAAAGGAATGCCTGGAGCTCAGAGAAAGGAGACCCCCGGGCTGCGGAGCCTGGGGAGGGACGATGAGGTCAATGTGGGGAGCAGGGAGAGACGGGAAGCGTAGGCGGCTGTATTACCGCTGACGGGCTGATGGGCTGACGGGTGCTGGGAAGGTCGCCCTAGCCCACCCCTGCCCATCGGGAGCTGTGTCCTGCGCGGACGTGGGCAAGGGGCAGAGCAGCTGGGGCTGAGCTTTGGGGTGGAAGCTTGGAAGTCACGATCTCCATCTAGGCTTCGGTTTTCTTCCGGGTAGAATGGAGATAAGGCTACTGCTCTGTGTTCCCCAGGAAGCTGTTAGAGGGTTTATGGTGAAGGCAGTTTGTAAACTGTAAAGAGCTGGGCTGAGGAAGCAGATGGTGTTGTTCCCCAGCAGGAAGAGGCCCTGTGGCCAGGTCATCTCAGAGTCACTCCTCCTTGCTCCAGTGCAGGGGAGGATGACTGCAGTTCAGTCTACACTGAAGTCCAGGGGAGATGGGAAGGGTCACGTTTTGGCCACAATGGGGCCTGGGCCACCAGGGCAAGGGAGACAGACGCTGAGCAGACCTGGTTCCCAGGAAAATGGGCAGCCTGGCTCCCAGGTGCTGTGCCCGGGTGGGGACCAGTCCTGTGACCGCCTCTCTGGGCTGCCAACCTGTTATTTGTTCAGGAGGCCTCTGCCTGGCCCAGCTCCGGGATCCGGGTGTCCTGGTGTGCAGCCAGCATGGGGCAAGGGTGGGGGCCCCATGTGCCACCTTCCTGCCCACCTCTCTGCCCAGCTTAGAGCCTGAGTCCCCCACCCCCACCCCCAGGGGGACCCTGCCAGCTCTGCCACCTGGTAGCTGTTGAGGCCCTTGGCCCATTGTGAAGGCTCACTAAGCCTCTGCCTCCTTATCTCTGAAACGGGTGAAGATAGTAGCCCAAGGTCAGGGTTGTTGTCATAAGGATTAAATGACATCACAGCTCCTGCTTGGCAAACAGTCCCCCTGCCCCTCCCCTACCCCATCCCCACGCTCCCTCTAGCGTCCTGGGAGAGGTCAGAGGTGCCCGGGGAAAGGGGACACAGGAGCCACCCCTGCCTGTGCCTGGCTGCCTAGGCTCCCGGTGGGCTGGGAGGAGGGGGCCAGGCTCCCCAGACCTAGCTTTGGAAACTTGCTCAACTGGCTGCCCCAGTCACCTTCCCTGGCACCTTGGCAGGGACAGGGGTGAGCCAAGGAGAGGGCAGTGCCGGCTGGTTGAGCTCAGAAAACAATGGGCCTCTGTGGCCCCCTGGGAGGGGGCAGTTCCGGGGCAGCCACTTGGTTCTGGTTTTAGGAGAGTTGAGTCCCCTCAGACCCAATGCCCATGGCTGGGAGACCTGGCTCTGGCAGCCCCCCAGCCCCCATCCAGAGGAGCCTCTCTCGGGGTTGCCCTCCACAGCCCCCTTCTCACTGTGAGGTCTGTGCCCTAGCCCTCATCCTCCACCCCACATGAATCTCCAGCTTGGTAGAACCAGGTTGGTCTCCTGGTATCCAGGTTGGAAACCAGGGATACCCCAGGGAACTGGGCCCAGGCCTCCCCCTCCTGGATTCTGGTGACCAGTTCTGGACTGGCCGGAACCCCTCAGGCCCCTGTTCCAGGCTGCCCGCCACCCAAATTCTTCTCTGCCCTGTGTTCATTGGCTACCCGAACCCTTCCCCCACTCTCCCGGACCACCCCTCCTTTCCGTGGCTGGTCTCCCAGCATGCGTGCAGTGGGCAGCCGTCCTCAGGGTGGGCTCCTCCTGCTCTTACTCCAGGCACTGTCACCTGTCCAGATCCCCACTCCCCTGCTCCTGGTCCCAGTCTCCTTGCCTTGACAGTCCTGTGCCACCTGCCCTGGCCACCAGATTTTCACCTGGTTAAGTTGAATTTCAAAGTGTCAATGGTTCACTAGGCAGAAAAACACGAGAAGGCACCCCAGCAGAGGCAGGTAGGTGCCTGTGAACAGTGTGGCTGGTTAGAAAAGCTGCGTGCAGCCTGGGGAGGTTAGGACAGAGCCAGGACAGGCGGCTGGGGCAGGACAGGAAAGGGGAGGTATGAGGGTGAGGCTGGAGGGAGTCAGCAGGGGCTGGACCCGCTGGGAGACCACCATCCAGGGCAGCTGTCTCTGGGGGGCCGAAGGGCCAAGCCCACTACCCAGGATGGCCCCACCGTACTTCTGGTGCCCTGAAAGGGTTGGGTTCTCCAGGAGAGTGGCCAATAATAACAAGTACTTTACAGCAACTCTATGAGGTGGGTACATCATCACTCATTTTGCAGATGAGAGAAAAAGACAGGACCCTCTCGTCTCCCCTCCAGCTGGTTAACAGGTGAGACGCAGGCCAGGGAAGCGTCTGACCACCTGTGCTTGGTCTCCCTGCCCCCACCATTCCTGGGTCTGATGTTCTGTTGGTTGGTTTGTTTCCATTGTAGAGACAGGATCTTGCTCTGTCACCCAGGCTGGAATGCAGTGGCACCGTCGTGACTCACTGCAGCCTGGAACTCCTGGCTCAAATGATCCTCCCACCTCAGCCTCCTGAATGGCTGGGACTATAGATGTGAGCCACTGCACTGGGCTAGTTTTTTAAATTTTTTGTAAAGATGGGGTCTCACTTTGCTGCCCAGGCTGGTCTTGAACTCCTAGCTTCAAGTGTTCCTCCTACCTCAGCCTACCAAAGTGCTGGGATTACAGGCATGAACCACTGAGCCTGGGCTGGCCCTGCTGTTTTGCAGAGAATAGAACTCCCTTGAGATCTGTCCGCCCTGCACTGGTGGAAGGCCAGTGTTCTTAGCCTTGATCTGCTGCCCAATGCCCTACTGGGTCTTGGTTTGAGGTCGTGGTTTCACCTCTCCAAGCTTCAGTTTGCCCTTCTGGGAATTGGGGATCCTAGTGACTGCTTATCTCCACTCCAGTTCCGGTGAGAGTCCCAGGAGTGAGCAAATAAAGAAGGCTTTTGAAAAGTACAAAGAGCTGCACTCACGACGGTGTGATTATTATTGTTACCTTGATGCAGAGATAAGGAAGGGGGAGGAGGTGCAGTGACAGTTGCCAAGAAACCCGGGAGCTGTCAGCAGCGGCTTCCGGCCGGGCACATCCCACTCAGGAGCTGGGCCCTTCCGCCACACCCCTGCTTCACCCTTTCCCTGGAAAAGATGGGTGCTCTCCCCGAGAGGGAGAGGATCTGGGGCTATCCTGGCTGGCCGCCACACAGCCACAGGGGCTGAAGGTGACCCCGGGATGTGCCTGGCCTGGACTCCAGGTTGGCTCCAGCTTTCCATATGACCTTGGGCAAGTCACCTCCTCTCTGGCTGCTCCCATTTCATGTGTCAGAGGAGGCAGCAAGCAGGTCTCCAGGACAGACAGGGCAGAGCTGGAGCTGGGCCGAGGGAAGGCACTTGGCAGTAGCTGCAGGAGCCAGGGCCATGATGGGAGGTCACTGGGGCAGGAGGCCAGGTGATGGGACTGAGGGCCTGGGCGGAGGGCAGTGGGATGCACGCTGTGGAAGGGACCGGGACTAGAGTCGCACCTCAGCCTTGCCCTTTCCCTGGTATGAGACCTGGGGCTTGTCACTGAACCTCTCTGAGCCTCTGGAAAAAAGCATTTATAAATCTCATCTGGATTTAAAAAAATTTTTTTAGGAAGTTTCGCTCTTGTCGCCCAGGCTGGAGTGCAGTGGTGTGATCTCAGCTCACTGCAACCTCCACCTCCTGGATTCAAGCGATTCTCCTGCCTCAGCCTCCCAAGTAGCTAGGATTATAGTTGCATGCCACCATGGCTGGCTAATTTTTGTATTTTTGCTAGAGATGGGGTTTCACCATGCAGGCCAGGCTGATCTCAAACTCCTGACCTCATGATCCGCCCACCTCAGCCTCTCAAGTGCTGGGATTACAGGTGTGAGCCACTGTGCCTGGCCTCAACTGGATTTTTAAAAAGCTGCTGTGGTGACTGAATGAGACAATGCCATTGTAAGCTTCAGGGTGCTGCACAGATGAGACCACAGTCATGGCAGGGGGAAGGAGGAGAGGCGAGAGTGCCCCATGTCCCAGCATGCTCTGGGCTCCTCCAGCTGCTGCCACCCAGGAGGAGTGCAAAGCATTTTAAGCGGAGCCAGGCCAGAGAGCTGGGAAGTTTTTGGAGACGTGGGGATGGGATAGAGAGTAGGGGGACCCCATGATACGAACTGAATGGAGAAGACCAGGAGGAGACGGGGTGGGATAGGAGGGAGAAGGGGAGGGACAGAGAGGTTCGGGTGCATGAGGTGGGAGAAAACAACCACATTGTGGGAGGTCTGCAGAGGTCAGAGGAAGAAAGGGATTGATTGGAGGCGTGCTGGGAAAGCTGGGGCCAAGATGGAGATGCGCAAGCTGGTGAGGAAGGCTGAGCTGGAGAGGAGACGGAGCAGAGAAGGGCAGAGGGCTCGTGAGGTGCGGAGAGGCTTTCATTCGTTGCTTCAAAAGTATTTGTTGGGGCCAGGTGTAGTGGCTCACTCCTGTAATCCTAGTGCTTTGGGAGGTCAAGGGGGGAGGATCACTTGAGGCCAGGAGTTCTAGACCAGCCTGGGCAACACAGCAAGACCCCCATCTCAAGAAAAAAAGTTTTTTTTTAAATTAGCCGAGCATGGTGACACACATCTGTAGTCCCAGCTACTAGGAGGCTGAGGGGGAAGGATCACTTGAGCCCAGTATTTCAAGACTGCAGTGAGCCATGATCACGATGCTGCACTCCAGCTTAGGTGACAGAGGGAGACCCCATTTCTTTCTTTTTTTTTTTTTTTTTGAGATGGAGTCTTGCTTTGTCGCCGAGGCTGAAATGCAGTGGTGTGATCTCAGCTCACTGCAACCTCTTCGTCCCAGGTTCAAGTGATTCTCCTGCCTCAGCCTCCTGAGTAGCTTGGATTACAGGTGCATGCTACCACCTCTGGCTAATTTTTGTATTTTTAGTAGAGATGGGGTTTCACCATGTTGGCCAGGCTGGTCTAGAACTCCTGACCTCTGGTGATCCACCTGCCTAGGCCTCCCGAAGTGTTGGATTATAGGTGTGAGCCACCACGCCCAGCCTAAGACCCCATTTCTTAATAACAACAGCAAAAGGCCAGGTGCAGTGGCTCATGCCTGCAATCCGAGCACTTTGGGAGGCTGAGGTGGGAGGATCGCTTGGACCCAGGAGTCCAGACCAGCCTGGATAGCAAAGGGAGACCTCATCTCTATTAAAATTAGCTAGGCATGGTGGTGCCTGTAGTTCCAGCAATTTGGGAGGCTGAGAGGGGAGGATGGCTTGAGCCTAGGAGTTTAAGGCTGCAGTGAGCTTTGATCATACCATTGCATACCAGCCTTGGCAGCAAGAGCAAGACCCTGTCTCAAAAAAAAAAAAAAGAAAAAGAAAAAAGGATTTATTGAGCAACTGCTATTTACTAAGAAGCTATAGAGTAGTGTTAAGGGCACCACAACCAGATGTTAGGGGAGATAAAATCTTCAGACTCATTTACTGTGTGTGATCTTGGACAGGTTACTTAACCTCTCTGTGTCTTAGTTCCCTCCTTTGAAAAATGAAAATTAAATGAGTTAATACAATAGAGTAGTAAGCTCTGTATCAGCTGTGCCTGCCGTTGCTGTTGTTACTATTATTATTGCCTTTCCAACTTGACTTGAGGTGCTTGGCCATCTCTTTGACCCCTGGAAGTCGGAAGGCTCTGTGGGGGGTCCTCAGGATTGGCCTCACACGTTATAAACTTCAGATCTTGGGCTCCAGAGTCAACAAACCTGTGTCCAGATGCCTGCCCTGCCTCATTGCCTGTGTGACCTTGGGCAAGTTAATGCATCTTTCTGAGCCTCATGTGGAAAGCAGGCAGTTTCTGAGCATCTGTTTCATTGGGGAGCTGTGAGGATTAAATGAGATTATGCAAGATGCCCGGTAGGACATGGCTGTGTCAATCCTGTCCCTCTTCTACTCCTTCAGGGCTGGGGATGGACAGGCAGGCAGCGCCCAGAGCCTCTAGTTTCCTCCTCTGTCCCCATCCTGGAACCCCTCCCTTCCCCTGCCCTTTAGGGCCTCAGCAGTGGCTTTTTAGGTGGAATTGCCTTCGTGGGCAGGATTCTGGCCAACCTGGAACTGGAGAGCCAAGGGCCCTAGAATGGGGTCCCAGGTGGAAGCCAGAGCACCCCAGCCTTCCGAGGCCTCCCTGGTTCTGTGCTCATGAGCAACCCTGAGTGAAATGGACACCTGCACATGCAGAGCTGAATCATCCTCTCTGGAGCTGACGGGTGGGGAGACACACTGATCTACCAGTTTGGATCTGCCAAAGCTCCCTCCTTTTGGGGAACCCATGACCCTCTCCTCCATGGAATCTATCCCATCTCACATCCTCCAGCTCTGAAAGTGACTCTCCCAGAGTTCCCAAATTTCTGGGCTTGGGGCTCTCCCTGACTTCAGACTCTTTCTCTTCCAGGAGGAGTGATAGGCAGACTGAGGCAGAGAGGGTTCTGGAAGGGGGTTTGTCAGGGACTGCTGCATGACTATCATCTGAGCCTAAGGGAGGACAGAAGGGCACCACTGGACTAGCCTGATCACAAGCAACAGCCACCCCTGGGCAGCCACAGTCGCACCCAGATAGCACTGCCTCAGCCTCCCAAGTACCTAGGATTATAGATGCCAGCGACTGCACCCAGCTAATTTTTGTTTGTTTTTTTCTTTTAGTAGAGACAGGGTTTCCGCATATTGGCCATGAGTGGCCAGGCTGGTCCTGAACTCCTGATTTCAGGTGATCCACCTGCCCCGGCCTCCCAATGTGCTGGGATTACAGGCGTGAGCCACCACACCCGGCCTGCCTGGAACCATCTCTATGGAACTCTCTTTAGTCCCCACCCTCCCCCTCGAGACTCTTCCCATGTTAGTGTACCCTGCAATGTGCATGAACCTGTATGTAGGGACATTCTTTTGCTCACAGTCCATCAGTGACTCCCAACCTTCATTCATTCATTCAATCATTCAACAAATAGTGAAACTTGGGGAGCCAGAGTTTACCATGAACAAATGGTGTGAAAGCGTTCATTGAGTGAATACCCATGAGCTGCGCAAGCTCTGCGATGAATGTTTTTGGAAACTGAGGCTGAAGAGGCTGTGCCACTAACTCAAGGTCACCTAGCCAGTCAGTGCCTGAGAATATCTCCCCCACACTGATGGGGGCCCTGGGCTTGAAATGCCACTGCCACCATATCTATCCTTGTGGGTCAAGCACTGCCCAGTGCGGCCCCCTTTGTAAGATGCCATCACTCCTGGGAGGTGGAGAGGCCTCCAGTGCGTAAGTAGGGCTGTGGATGGTTCTTCTGGGCCGTTTCTCCTGCTGGCGTAGCTGGGCTGAGAGGAATTAGAAGGGAGGCTCAGAGCTTTCTCATCTTCTTCCTGGCCCAGGCTCTTACTGGTCCTTCCCCTCTTGGGGTGTGGTAGCCCCGGTTCTGCCTGACTCAAGCCCGCTGTAGGCCACCAGGGATCATCTGACTCACCCTCGAGGGACCAACCTCTCTGGATGGGACCTGAGTGGGTGTGCAGCCACGTCAGGGTGGCCTGAGGCAGCAGCGGAAGCCAGGCCTGCTTGCCCGGCCCCGGGTCCTCTGGATCCCGGGAACCACTGGGCATTTCCTCTCCCTGCCCCAGAGGTGGCCTCAGCAGGCTTTTTAGGGTGACAGGAGCTGACTTCACCCTCACCAGACCTGCTTTTTTTCCTTAGGGAAGGGTGTGGGTGTAGGCAGAGAGTCCAGGCTTGGAGTCAGGCAGGTGTCACACAGATGCTAGCTGTGTTGCCGGCCGGCTGCGTGACCTATGTGCACAGCCGGGTCCTGTCCATAAAGTGGAAATACCGGTGTGGTGAGGAGGCTGTGCTCTCAGGCTTGGAATGAGGGCTCAGCACAGGGCCTGGCACGTAGTAGGCCCAATGAGTGTCAGTTATCGTCACGGTCACGCGTAATAGTGGTAGCCCCAGTAGCCTCTCAGTGCCAAGGCGGCTGCTCCCAGAGGCTCAGGAGGGCTCCATTGTAGAGGTGGGGGTGCCCTGCTTAGTCCAGAAAGCTCATCCTCCCTAGCAACCCTCAGTGCCCCTGCCTCAGGCTACTCATCTTCAGAGTGGGTCACTGCTTGGCTGGAGGCCTAACGGAGAGCTTGGGGAGAGACACTGTCTCTCTGATCTCCGGGGGAAGGAGAGCCTGTGTGACAGCCCTGCTCATGAAGCCCCTCCTCTCCCTCCTCTTGGGGAACCCATGACCCCCTCCTCCATGAAATCTATCTTCCCTTGCATCCCCCAGCTCTGAGAATGACTCTCCCAGAGTTTCCAAATTTCCCAGCTTGGGGCTCTCCCTGACCTCAGACTCTTTCTTTTCCAGGAGGAGTGATGGGCAGAACCAGCGCTTCCCTCAGGCACTAGACCTGTCACGAGTGAACTTAGTTCCCTCCTATACTGCTTCACTCTACCCTAAGGTGAGTGTCCCCCTCCATACCTGTGCCCCAGTCTGCCCCCTACCCCCACACATGCCCAGGGCTGGGAAGGGCCCAAGAATACCTTTGGGGCAAAGGTGAAGTGTTCAGGCAGATGCCGATGGTATTTAGCTCTAGGGGGATGCCACTCCTGAACCCTGGGTGAGGCTGGTGCCGTCGCAAAGGTTGAACCAGGGTAGACTGTAGACTGTTGCGGGGAGGGGCTTAGGGCGAACCTAAGCGAAACAGCCGGGAATAAACCAGCCCCCAGCTAGGGTTCATCATCTCCACAATCACATCACCATCAGTCTCCTCATCTGTAAACTGGGCACAATGAGAGGAGCCACTTCACAGGGTCGTTGTGAAGATTAATACAAAGTACAGGCAGGGCAGCCTGGGCACAGCATCTGGCACAGAGCAAGCGCCCTGTCAATGAGCTTGTGTCATTATCGTTAAAATCAAACATTTGCCTAGTACCTGCTTTAGGCGAAGCCTTGTGCTGGGTGCCAAGGGGCCAGAAACGATCTGATACAGATCCTACTCTCAAGAGCCACAGCCCAGTAAAATGATAGATAACTGAGCAATGTATGCAGAACATCAAATAGCAGAAATAACCGCTGATATGTGTTGAGACTTACTGTGTGCCAAGTGAGTACTTAATGCTTTGTTTGCAGTATTTCATCTCATCCTTGAACTATGCAATAGCTACTTTGATCAGTCCCATTTTGCAGGTGAGAATATTGAGGCTCAGAGAGGTTCAGTCACTTCCCCAAAGTCACTCAGGTTGGATGTGGTGGGGCCATGACCGGATGCAAGCTGTCAGACCAGAAGGCCTGGTGTTAGGGCCTCTCTGATACAGGGGTTATAAGCTCTCTCTCGTTTTTGTTTTTTTTTTTTAATACAGAGTCTTGCTCTGTTGCCCAGGCTGGAGTGCAGTGGTGCAATCTAGGCTCACTGCAACCTCCGCTTCCTGAGGTCAAGCAATTCTCCTGCCTCAGCCTCCCGAGTAGCTGGGACTATAGATGCATGCCACCATGCCTGGCTAATTTTTTAAATTATTATTTTAGTAGAGACAGGGTTTCACCGTGTTGCCCAGGCTGGTTGCAAACTTCTGAGCTCAAGTAATCCATCCGCCTCTGCCTCCCAAAGTGCTGGGATTACAGGCGTGAGCCACCTTGCCCAGCTGACAAGCTCTCACTTTTGCAGTACTTTTTGCAGTTTCTAAAGCACTTCCACAGACATCATGCCTTGGGTAACAGTCATTCTCTAGTAGAGGATCCAGGAACTCAGAGAAGTAAAGTGGTCTTCCCAAGGTCACACAGCCAGAAAACAGCAGAGGCAAGATCCACCAGGTTCCTCCCCGAGTCTGGCCTGGAATAAAGGCCAGGCACCTTGCCTAGGCTGGGAGGGCAGATGGCCAAGGAATGGTGTCCATGTGTGGGTTCACCACCTCCATGGGGGACCACGTGAGTGTGCTGGGAGCAGCAGAAGGAGGTTCCTGAGACCGACTCCTGTTTTCTCTGTCTGGGCAGCAGCCCAAGACTGGTCCATGAGGATCCGGGGCTTGGCAGGAAGGGAGAGACTCAATGGCAGCCCTCACTTGACAGCTGGATTCATGAATGAAGCTCCCAGTCCCTCTCCCCCTGAACATTTCAGGAGGAGGCCTGGGTTCTCACCAAGGGCTGTGTGCCCTTGGACCATAGCTTCCCCTCCCTGGTCCTCAGTCTTCCCATCAGGAGACGAGAGATAGAGCAGCCCATTGCTCTGGTCCCTGCCTGCTAGACAGCCTGGGGTTGGCCTTCTCTGATTATTGAAAAGCTGCCTCCCCTCAGGCTTCCTGGCCTCCACCCAGTCTGGCTGTAAGCCTCCGTTTGTGCCAACACAGCTCAGACAGCGGGCTCTGATCCTCCCCTTCCTGACAGCCCACCCCCACCTCAGAATCAAGGGAGTCTGTGGATCATCCTCCTTTGACAGGAGAGGAAACCAGGGGCTAGAGAGACTGAATGATTCATCTGGGTCTCCAGCAAGCTAGCGCTGCGCTGAGGGGACCCAGCCTGTCACACCATCCCCCTCCCCTGGTGCTCCTAACTCTGTGCACATTTAAAACATTGACGGCATCCGTCTGAAGGGCAGGTGACCTTCCTCTGGCAGTGGCCAAATCCCTGCCCTTCTCCGGGCCTCAGTTTCCTCAACAGAAGTGACAGTTTCTTCTCTACCCATCTTGGCAGCTTGCAATTGGGTGAAAATACTTTGGAAAGTAGAAATTAGGAAGCTGAGCTGTTATCAACATCATTACATTCCCAGGGCTGGACGGAGCACCCAGAAGGGACATTCTCCTCCCTTCAGGCCCCACATTTGTACAGGCATCCAGCTACCCAGGACCCTCCTATCCTTCCCCCTACAGGAGTTTCTCCACTCAGGGATTCAGAAACCTTCACACATGTACATACACAGCCTACCTACACCTACATACAGGGACATAGTCACAGACACAAAACACAGCCACAGCCACGTGTCTGTAAATATAGTCAGAGACTTGCACATGTATACATGCATGAGATTCATATGTACAAACACAAATACCCATACCCAGGCATTCCCATACACACAGAAAGACAGCATGCCCATGTATATACAGCCACATCTGGTCATGGAGTCTCACACGCATGCACACATGGCTGCACACATATGTGCACACACCTTCCATGCCACCTGGCACGCAGACATCTCCGGTGATATGAGCAGGCCTCCACTCCCCCGGGGGCCGTGTGGGAATGGATGTTTCTCTGGCTACATTTCGATGGGTGCCCGGAAGCGCTCAGGACTGGAAGTGGCTGCATAAATCAATATTTGCTGCTGTTAATTATTAAAACTAAAGCTACACCGTGTCTGGAACACACATCTCCAGAGTCCCTACTGGCTCTCCAGGCCCAAACCTGATTGAAGGCCAGGTCTAGGGGGAAAGGGAGCACAGTGCTTTCCCTCTAGGAGCCCTTGGCTCTGGGGCTGGAGGGTGGTGGGCAGCCTCTGGCAGCTCTTGCAGGAAGCTGAACAGAAGTATGGCTCTGAGTTGGTGGGCAGCCCTGCCCCCACAACATCCAAAGCAGCTGTGTCTCCTTGGCCACAGTTCAAGAATCATTTGCTGTGTTCCCAACATCTGTCTGGAGGAAAGAGTAGCAAGGCCCTGTCCCTGTCCCTGTCCCTGCTGTACAGTGGCTATACCAGGCCAGGGACACACTGCAGGGTCAGCAGGAAGGACCTACAGAGGCTATATATATATATATATATATATATGTATTTTTTTTTTTTTTTGAGACAGAGTCTTGCTCTGTCGCCCAGGTAGGAGTGCAGTGGCACGATCTCAGCTCACTACAACCTCTGCCTCCCAGGTTCAAGTGATCCTGCTGCCTCAGCCTCTGGAGTAGCTGGGACTAGAGGCACCCACCACCACGCCCAGCTAACTTTTGTATTTTTAGTAGAGACGGGGTTTTACCATATTGGCCAGCCTGGTCTCAAGCTCCTGACCTTGTGATCTACCCACCTTGGCCTCCCATAGTGCTGGGATTAGAGGTGTGAGCCACCACACCCGGCCAGAGGCCTTATATTTTACAGATGGGGAAACTGAGGTCCAGAGAGGAGGCAGGGACTCACTCAAGGCCACTCAGTAAGTTGCAGCTAGAACCCACACGTCCCGAAATCTACCTAGGCCCTTTCCTCCATACCACGGCCTGGCAACCCCTCCCCAGGTGCTGTGGCCATCTCCCCCAGAATCTGGGGCAGCTAGGGCAGGAGGAAGGGACGGAGCAGGTCAGCCACTGTCGGGCCTGGGAAGCAGGGTGAAGGAGAGGAGGAGGAAAGGGAGAGACTCCAAAGAGTGGGCCCAGGCCTTTCCCTGGCCTCCAGTTCTGCCTCTTCCTGGCTGTGTGGTCTCAGGCAAGGTATTTCACCTCTTGGAATCGGTTTTCTCATTTCTCAAATGGAGATGACATTTGTACCTCCTGGGCTGTGACGAGATTACGAGACATGCGAAGGGCCCAGAATTAAGTAGGTGCTCAAGAAAAGCCTTCTGTCTGCAAGGTAGCCCTCTCCTCTTCCTGCCTGGCTTTACGCCGGACCCAAGAACCCCGTCCTTGATGCCCTGAGGCGGGGTACCCAGAGCCTGGGAAGATAGAGAAGGTGGGTTGGGGGTGGGCTGGGGAGAACCGAGTGGGACGTCTCCTTCCGCCCCCCGGGAAACCCGAGGCACCCAAAGCTTCCAGCGCTCGGGCCGGAGCGCGCAGGCGCAGTGGCCCGGGGCCGCGGGCCGGGCCGCCCTGGGGGGCGTGGCCTCAGCACCCCCGCCCCGCCCCGCGCCGCCGGTACCTGGCGCCCCGCCCACTCCGGGTCGTGCCGCGGGGCGAGCCCAGCGCTGGTAGCGCCTCCCCACCAGGAGCCGAGAGCGCGGAGCTCGGCGCTGCGGGGCCCGGGCCGGGGCGGGCGCGGGCCGGAGCCGGCCGGGCCAGCTGAAGTACCTCCCGGGCGGGGGCCAGGCCGGGCTCGAGATGGCGCAGCCGCGGCCCCTGGCGGCCCCCGGCGGTCCGCGGAGGGGCTCCCTGCCCGCGGGGGCCGGCTGGCAGGTGAGGACCCAGGTGGGGTGGCTTGGCGGAGGGACCCCGGGGTCGGGGTCAGCCTGACTGCCGGGGAGCCCGGCCGGCTCTGCCCCAGTCAGGGCGAGCGCGCGAGGCTCGGTCATGGTGGGCGTATGAGCTTCTGGGCTGACCCCGGCCGCGGGGCGCACCCCTGACCTGAGGTCCCGGCCGGACCCTGGGGCTCTTGCTTCGGCCTCCCAGGTGGCTCTGGGCTGCAGCGACAGGGTGTGTGTGGGCGCGTGCTACCGTCGGGACCACTTTACCCAGCTCCTGCCCCGTTTGGCGGGGCTCTGAATGCTCCAGGGCCACTTTGTGGTGGTGCTGGCATTGGGGCACCCCGCATCTGGGCCCCATCTCTCAGAGCCCTCGCCATGTGTCAGAGCGTCTGCTGCTCCCTGCGAGGCTGTAGCTGTGGGTGTTGCTTGCTCTGTGTGTACACTCTGGTGACAGGACCATGTGTCAGTGTTTATGTGACTGATTCCTAGTGCAACGAGGCGTATTAGTGTTCCTGGCTATGTCTGGTCACCTTGAGTGGGGTGTCTTAATGGGGGACATTAATGCACCCCTCATCAGCATGACTCCTGGGGACTGTGCTGAGCTGAGATTGTGTGGCTGACCTGGGCACAGAAGCCAGAGTTGCTGTCATACAGCGTGTTGTGTTGACAGGCATGTTTGTCTGCCTGGACTTCAGGTGTGTGTGGCTGTGGTTTCTGCTGTAACTGCCTGTGGAATTGTTTCTTCCAAATGCAGAGTGTTGGGTGTGACCATAGGTGACCATGGATCATCAGGGTGTCCCATGGCCTCCTGCCGTGGGTTTTACAAGGTGGATCTTGCCTCTCTGGGCAGGCCTCAGAGTGTACACATTTATCCGTGCTTGTATCTGGTGACCTTTTCTGTGTGTGTGCAGGTGAGGCTTCGTGAGCTTCAGACCATGCCCCTCATCCTGGGGGATTATCTGCCCTGGCAGTTGCTGGATACCTTTCGAGTCTCATTTACTGTTGTGGTTATGTGACCCCGCTGGGGCAGGGAGGGCTTGGAGCCATGAGTGAGGCTGTGTCTGGGTCTCCCTGGACACACCCGCCTGCCTCTGTGGGTACGTGTTATCAGGCCTCTTGCTGTCTCTCACACGTGAGAGTGGTTTGTGGTGTTACTGTAGCTTTGTGTGCAGTTACTGGTGTGTAGACCCACACAGGTGTGGGTTTGCATTTGTGTGTGTGTCTCTCCTGGTATTTGGACCTGCATGTGTGTGAGTGGGTGTGCTCCTGTGTAATGTAACTCAGAACGCCAATGTGTATCTTTGTGTGTTAGTGTATAGCTCGAAGAATCACTGTGCACAGCCCCTATCATATGTGTTTGTGTGTGTTGTTTTCTTGGTACATGAAACATATGCATGGTGCAGTGGGACTTTAAATATTGGTGCAGCCTTCTGTGTGTGTGAGCAGGAGGGGAGGGAGAGAGATGGAGAAAGAGAGAGACAGAGAGACGTGTGTGTTTCCTGGTGTACAACTCCATAGCACATGTGTCAACAGGAGCTGCCTGAGTTGAGCCTTGGAGGGGCAGGGGGGGAGGGTCACCATCCTGGAGGCTCTGGGGGCTTCCCAGGCCCAGCCTTCAGCTGGGCCAGCCGGCAGGGATGCCACCTTGCAGGAAGGCTCATAGGGAGTTGGCACTGGAGAGGCCAGAGCTGCCAAGCGCAGCTGGCAGATGCCAGATTAACTCTGCATGTGCCCTGGCTCGCCTCCGGAGAGGCTGGCTCCAGCATGTGAGAGTTCGGGTGGCTCACGCGCAGGTGCTGGGGTGATCAGCATCCCAGGGTCCTCTCTACTGAAGCGGCCCCAGCTCACTCTGCTTGGAGACGGGTGGGCTGTCTGAGCAGTGGGCTGTGGTCTGGTTGACTGAGCCTTGACCCCTTCCGGGAGAGATGGGGAGAAGCACAGACCCCTCCTGGGGATCCAGGACAGGCTCATCCCTGCGGCTAGGACTTGGGGTGATCCATCTCTCCCCAAGGGTAACAGCCCTTCAGGGGACAGGACTGAGTAGGTGGGTTGTCCTGGCCTTGGGCCCTGGGCTCTGGGCTCACCTCACTTGACAGTTGGCCAGACTATGTGGGTCTCCCACACAGAGCCCCCTCCCATGACGCTCCTGCCACTCTCGCTTGCTGCTCAGACAGGTGCCTCAGTCGCTGGTCAGAGTTGGTGGGACCTGGAGGACTGGGGCAGGGGGAGGCTCCTCCGGGGCTTGGTGGGATCAGCTGACCTCCTCTCCCCTGTCTCTATTGCAGAACACAGATTTATTTGAGATGATTGAAAAGATGCAGGTGAGGATGGGTCTGTGGCCTGTTCTGGGAAGCCACCGAGCTGGCTGGGATGGGGCTGGGGGCCCTTGCTGCATCTCCAGCCCTTCACTTCTCTGAGGACAAGCCACGCCAGCAGAAGGTGGTGGTCCCTGGTTGTCCAGGGTCCTCCATCTGGAGGTCAGGGTAGAGGGTGGGGGCTGGTAGATCCAACCTCTCTGTGACCCCGGGGTCCATCTAGGCTCCCAGCTCCCATCCCCATGTAGAACTGCAACAGGGCTGCGGTCAGTTCATCGACCCACCCTATAGACACACACTGCCCCTCACCCAATGAGAGACTTCACAGGCTTTGTGGTGGGGGGCCCAGGTGGAATGGAGCTGGAGGAGGGGACAGATGCCAGGGGCCTGTCAGCCAGAGACTGTGCTGCAGGAGGGGGAGGTATTACCCCCACATCCTGCACCCTGCAGGCCCATCTGCTTTTCACATAGGTATGCACTGGGAGGGGGCAGGAGGTACTGGCGGTGGGATGACTTGAACACCCTCTAAACTCTGATGCTTCCTATTTCTCTTTCTGTCTCGCCTCTGCCTCTCCCTCCCCTCCTCTCCCTCACATATCTGTGTAGATAACAGCCCCCCCACAACTCACACACAGGCATGTGCACCTCCCCTGCCCCCACTCCCAGTGGCACATGCATTCCTGCACAGAGTCCTCAGCCTCCAGCTCTGGTCAGCCAGCCCTTCAGAGAGGCCCAGGGCCTCCAGCCAGCCAGCATCCTGCCCTGAGAGTACCCCCACCTCTGAGGGCCGCCTCCTAGGGCTTTCCCCTTGCACGCCTTGGGGAGGGGAGGCAGCGCCTGGCAGTGGGCCTGGGAGGGTATAACGGTGCTGCCTTCTCTTACAGGGAAGCAGGATGGATGAACAACGCTGCTCCTTCCCGCCGCCCCTCAAAGTAGGTGGGCCTGGCAGTCTGCCTCCCTCTCTCAGGGGTGGAGGGGGTCCGGGAAGTGCTGCCACCACTGCCCATCAAGCAGGGAATCCATCCCCTTTCAGGAAGTAGTCTTATAGTGTGCCAGGCGTGGGGGCGGGGCGCAGCCACAAGCAGGGTAGACCTAGCCCCTGCCCTCTAAGAGTTCTGTGATGGGGAGAACCCCTCCCTTGCTAGAGGGCTGGGGTCTCTATTCTAGCTCCTCCTCTTCATCTTCATCGATGCAGAACCCCCTGCCTCTCCAGGCATCCCCACCCCAAAGTCGAAGCCCTCCTCTCTCAAAGACAGCTGCTGCCAAATGTTTTCCCTGAAACCAGTGAAGACCAGCAGTTGCAGGAGGACTCCAACCCAGGCACTAGGAGGCTTATGAGCTTCTGCTCTTTGAAGCTCCTGTCTGGATGGGGAGGGGGTGATGGGGAGGCAGGTCCGGGTACCCCCCAGCCACTGGTGAGGAGACTGACTGGAGGTGGGGGACCCAGGGAGATGAAGGGGAGGCCCTTATTTTTGACCCAGTTTTCTTAGCATGCGGTTCTTGGTGACTTGGGACCCCAGAGACCCTAGAAGACCAGGCCTGGTGGAGTGGGCCCAGGGCTGCAGGGTAGGATTAGAGGAGGGTGCACAGGCAGTAAGCCTAATACTCTCTTCGGGGCAGAGGTCCTCACACCAGCAGCATCAGTGCCACCTGGGAGCCTGTGAGAAATGGACATTCTCAGACCCCACCCAGACTGCTGCATCCAAAGCTCTGGGGGTGGGGTGGAGCAACCCGTGTTTAACAAGCCCTCCAGGCAGTCCAGCGATTCCTTCTGGGGAGGCAGCTAGCCCTCCTTTCCCCAGGCAAGGAGAGCCCCAGAAGATGCCAGCGCTCAGCACGCTAAGAGATAATGAGTCCAGGGCCCTATCCACACTCCCAGCCCTGAGGCTGACCAAGCAGAGGCAAGCTCTGGGGAGGCTGGAGTACGGATTGATGCAAAGACCCTTGGCCTGCTTGTGTTTTGCAGACAGAAGAGGACTACATTCCTTACCCGAGCGTGCATGAGGTACTCGGCTAGATCCCCGAGCCCATCCTTACCTGAGCCCAGGAGGCACTCACACAGGGCTTCTGGACACCAGGTCCACCTCCTCAGGAGCCTGACTCACAGACCTTGCTGTTGGCTGGAGACCTGGTTTCCAGGTCCAAGGTTTCAGAGCCCATTTGAACCCTTGGGCCTTCTGAGCCAAATGTTACAGCTTCCTGAGCCAAGGTCATGTTCTGGCTCTACCTGACCCCACATCCCACCTTGGAGACTTGGGTCTCGGCACTGTCTGGGTCTGGCTGAGGGAAAGGACTGGAGCAGAGCCCTGAAGCCCACATAGGCTCTGGCCCATCCCCTCCCACCCCTTAGCCACCACAGAAGTGGCTCCAGATCTGAGTTGGGAGGGTGTCCTGGGGCCCCCAGTGGGATATAGTCTGGGGTGGCTCTCAGCTGAGTCCCTCTTCAGGTCTTGGGGCGAGAAGGGCCCTTCCCCCTCATCCTGCTGCCCCAGTTTGGGGGCTACTGGATTGAAGGAACCAACCACGAAATCACCAGCATCCCCGAGACGGAGCCACTGCAGTCGCCCACGACCAAGGTGAAGCTCGAGTGCAACCCCACAGCCCGCATCTACCGGAAGCACTTTCTCGGCAAGGTAGGTGGCCGGCTGGTGCAGCAGAACTGGCTGGGTGGGTCACAGTTCAGCCCCATTCAAGGCTGGGCCTGGGAGGGAACAGAACCCATGGGCCAGGACTGGGTGACAGCCCCAGAGCCCTGAGTGAACGTGCTCCCACCATGCACACTCCCACTCCCCCAGGGAGCACGCACGGTGGAATCACTTTTCACCCAACAAACACTGATTGCAAAGGCAGCAGTATGGCGTAGTGGTTCACAGCAGAGGCTCTAACAGGGCTTGAATCCTGGCTCTGCCACCCACTACCCAGGACATTGGGCAAATCGCTTAACTTCTCTGTGCCTCAGTTTCCTAATCTGTGAAAATGGTGGTTGGTGGTAATGATACCCACCTTGTGAGGTTGCTGGGAGGTTTCAGTGAGCTGATATCTGTAAGGTCTTTATAGTGGCATCTGGGACAAAGTAAGTGCTCAGTCAGGGGTAGCAAATAATGAGCACCAGCTCTGTGCCTGGCGCCTGTTCTAGGCACTAGGTATACAGCAGCCAGCACAGTAGACCCAGGGCCTCCTTTCAGGCAGCTTGGAGTTAGGGGAACAGTAATGTCCTGGACTGATGCACCCCTGCCCCACCACCAGCACAGAGCAGGGATCCTGCCCAGCAACAACTTGTCAGAGTGTTGTGGGAGCCCGAGGGGAGGTCCCATGCCGGGAACATGTGTGTCAGGTCGCATGCCGGGTGCCATCTCAGCACACAGCCAGAACGGGGAAGTGTGTCATAGGCTCTGGAGCCTCGCGGCATGTGTGGGAATCTTGGGTCTTCCATTAACTGATAGTGTGACCTTGGGCAAGTTATTTAACTTCCTCATCTGTGAAAATGGGGATAATAAAAGTATACACAAAGCTTCTAGAACCACGCCTGGCACATGGTAAATACTCGGTTAACATTAGCTGTTTTCACATCTTCATAATGACTTGGTGATATCAGGATTATTCTGTTTTTACAGAAGAGGAAACTGAAGCTCAGATAGGTAATGATTTAGTCAAGGTCATGCAATTACTGAGCCTGGAACTGAACCAGCTTTGGCTGACCTTCCATTAAGATGCACGGGAGAGGTCATGCTCCTAGCCACTGTGTGTGTGTGTGTGTGTGTGTGTGTGTGTGTGTGTGTGTGTGTGTGTGTGTTGGGAAGAGGGGATGACTCCTTGGGGATTGGGAAGCTGTGACCTCAGTCTGGGCCTGGGCATTGGTCTGACTCTGGGAGACACTGGTGCTAACCAGTGGAGTTAGGGGAGGATCCATTGTGACTGAGACTAAACCAGTGAGCCCAGGTTCAGGAGCCTTTGCCTAGGAACAAACCCAGAACCCAGCATGGAATTCCACTTCCCAGTGGAGCCCTAGAGGTGGAGAGAGACCTGCATCCTAGTCACCTGCTGGCCAGAGGCTCCCAGCTGGGTCTGGCAGGTGGTGGGATCTGGGGGTATCATGTGTGCCAAACACAAGGTTGGCACTCAGAAAAGTTGGTTGAAAGAGTAACAAGTGACAGATGAAGGCAGTGGACCTTGAGTGCAGTAGAATCTGAAGAGGTGCAGGCTGGAGGGTCAGAAGAGGCAGCCGGGTGCCATGGCTTATACCTATAATTCCAGCCCTTTGGGAGGCCAAGGCGGGCAGATCACTTGAGGTCAGGAGTTCAAGACCAGCTTGGGCAACATGGCAAAACCCCATCTCTACTAAAAATACAAAAATTAGCCAGGTGTGGTGGTGGGCACCTGTAATCTCAGCTACTTGGGAGGCTGAGGGAGGAGAATCACTTGAACCTAGGAGGCAGAGATTGCAGTGAGCTGAGGTGGTGCCACTGCACTCCAGCCTGGGCGACAGAGTGAGAGTCCATCGCAAAAAAAAAGAGGAGGCCTCAGTACTGCTGTACTGAGGGGAGCGGCCCCAGGTCTGGCAGAGAGGCAGGGCCACTTCCTGACTCTAGGTGGTAAAGGAGAGGCAGCCAGGTGCTCAGGCGCTGGGCCCTATCCTGGCAGAAGGGGAGATTAGGGTGACTTTGGGCATTGACTTCCGGGGACCCTGAGCCCGCTGTCCCACTGTGTCCCTGGAGCTCCTCTGGGTTTGGGGGTGTCTAGGGAAACTCCCCACTCCCTGGACTTCCCTGCCAAGTGACTCCTTATCAAGTGCCTGCCACTCCCTCTCTGCTGGATGATGTCAAGCATTTGGGGGTCTCTGCTACTCTGCCCAGGCAGGGCTGGGGGGATGACTCTGTGCCAGGTCCATTGAGAATGCCCCTGAGCTGTGTATTCGTGGGGCACATCCACTGGCCCCTGCCTCTATCTGCTCCTGGCCTCTGAGTGCAGGTGTTCATGTTTGAACAGGATTTACATCTAGGATGATTCCTGGGGCAGGTGTGGCCAGCCAGCTCTACTCCCAGGGCTTGGGCGAGGGCTGGGGCTGGGGTTGGCAGGGAGAGCCTGGGGCCAGGCTAGGTGGTGTCTCCCTGAACTCCCAGCCCTCGGCTTTGGAACTTCCCCACTCGAGGTGCCAGCCCTGGGCTTCTCTCTGGGGGTGCCTTCCCTGCTGCAGCCACCCCTGATGCCCTCCAGATGTGTCTTTCCAACACTGTGCCCTCTTCTCCAGGTGAGACAGGAGGGTGGAAACCTGCCTGGCCAGCCGCCCTGTGTGTTATGAGATGTTTCGCTTCCTGTTTTTCACAGGCCCTGGCTTCGGGGACCACAGAGTCACAGGTTGGGCAATCAGCTTTTGCTCATTGAGCACCTGCTGGGTGCCCAGTCCTGAGAAGGGCCAGGGCTGAAGACAGGCACGCAGGTCCGAATGTGGTCCCGACTCAGTGAGCGCCCAGTGACCCGGTGTTACTACCCACCTTCAGTGAATACCAAGGCTGAGCCAGGCACTTCATCCCTTTCCGTCCTGGCCACCACCACAGAACTGGGTTCCCTCCCATTTGGCAGACTCGGAAAGCGAGGCACAGAGAGGCCAAGTGACCTCCTCAGGCTGCCCAGCTGGTCAGTGGCAGAGTGGGGCTTTGAGTGCAGGTCTGTCTGATGCGGGGTCTGCTATCAGCTGTGACACCTGCTGTGGGCAAAGGGCCCCCATCTGGGAGTGGGCTGGCTTTCTGGCCTGGTTTCTGGAAGCCCCATGCTCAGCCTCACCCACTCCCCCGGCCCCCACCTCCCACCGCAGGAGCATTTCAATTACTACTCACTGGACACTGCCCTCGGCCACCTTGTCTTCTCACTCAAGTACGATGTCATCGGGGACCAAGAGCACCTGCGGCTGCTGCTCAGGTGAGGGTGGTGGGGGAGTCTTGAGATGGCAGGAAGGGTTTAGGCCTTCGAATCTGAGAGCCCTTCTCATTTGACCCACTCTCTTCATCAAGGCCCAGAGAGGGGCAGGGATTTGCCTGAGGTTACACAGCAAGTTAGTGCCCGAGTCAGCCTGGCACCTGTCATCACCTCTGGTCCTCGCTATGGTCCACCCCCTTGTGGCCTTACTTTGCCAGGCATGGGGTTCCCATTTTCCTGTCCAGCTGCCCAGGCCTTCACCATGTGACTTTTTCTTCCCAGGACCAAGTGCCGGACATACCATGATGTCATCCCCATCTCCTGCCTCACCGAATTCCCTAATGTTGTCCAGATGGCAAAGGTGAGGCCCCCGCTGCCCTGAGCTTCTTGGTCGGCCCCTGCTCAGCACTTGCCAGGCTTCAGCTCTGCCTCGGCATGCCCCTCCAGCCACAGGCCCCAGCCCTGGGCTGCTGCCCTATCCTGAGGCCCCGTCTCTCGAGTGTAACCACCATGTCTCAGGTTGCCACATGTTCTCTTGCGCCTGCATCCCCTGCCTGTGTGCTTTTGGTTTTCTCTGTAGCACCCTCAGATCTCAGGGGACCTCCATTCCCTGAGCAGTAGTGACCTCAGAGTCCTGCTTTAGCCTTGGCCAGTCCCAGCATGGCTTCTCCCCAGACCTTGGCCAGGGAGGTCCAGGCACGCCGTCCTCTCCTCCCTGGCCCCATGCCTCACACCCCTCCCTTATCTCCTCCTGCAGCTGGTGTGTGAAGATGTCAACGTGGATCGATTCTATCCTGTGCTCTACCCCAAGGTACGGCTGGATCTGGGCACAGCTCACTGAGGGTGGGTGAGTGACTAGAGGACTGAGCGTTTATTAAGCACCTTCTGTGTGCCGGGTACTCTCCCCAGGTTCTGTCATTTAATCTTCACAATAACCTGTGAAGTTCACAATATGCAGAAGAGGAGCCACAGAAAGGATCTGTGCCTTACCCAAGTGTGCACAGCAGATCAGGAGGGCATGCGTTTAAGCCTAGGTTTGTCTGGCTTCAAGACTGGCCTGTGATGTTTGGGGACCCTCCTGAGAGCAATCTGTGCTGCAGTCCTCCCCTGGGACCAGTGTCTTTTCGACTCGCCTTGCCTTCATATTCCAGAGGAGACCTGCAGAGAGAGAATAGCCCCGGCACCTCCTGCTTGGGGGCTGGGAGCTGGGTTCTAGGCACTGGGACAGTGTGGGGATCAGGCAGGAGCTTCTGCCTTGGATGAGCCACGGGCTCCTCCTGGAAGAGGACAGGCAGGTAAACCCTTGTGCCCCTGCCTGAATTCTGGAGCAGTGTGAGGTCTCTAGAGTATAAGGTGTGGTCCAGGAAAGGTGTCCTGAAGGGGCTTCAGAAATTCAGGGCCCACCTCCTGCTTATGGCAGTGAAAACTGAGGCCTAAGTTGAGGAGAAGAACTTGCTCAATGTCCACAGCAAATTGGTGGGACGTGGCCTGTTCTGGAAAGATGATGTGGGTTTACAGAGGAACCAAGGACTGTGTTGGGAGTTAGAGTGCACTGAGGGTGGGCTTGGCCATGGCAGGACCGGGGCTCACAGCAAAACTCAGGAGCCATCAGCGTAAGCTTTGGAATCCAGCAGACCTGGGGTCAAATCTCAAGCCTACACATGCTTGCAAGCTGTTGACCCTAGGTGAGTCACTTAAGCTCTCCGAACCCAAGGTTCAGAGGGGACAGCTGGAATGGCTCCCTCCCAGGCTTGTTCTGAGAATTACGTGATGTAATGCGTGTAGAGCGCCTGGCTCAGTGCTTAGCACGGGGGAAGAGCATGCGGAACGTCAGCTTGCACACACAGTCTCTTCACCCGCCGTCCTCTCCCGCAGGCTTCCCGGCTCATCGTCACCTTTGACGAGCACGTCATCAGCAATAACTTCAAGTTTGGCGTCATTTATCAGAAGCTCGGGCAGGTGTGTTAACTTCCTCCTCCCTGCCTCCCCTCCCCACCCGGCCCCGTATTGCAGACCTTTTCCAGGGGAGCACATCATTCAAGGGACTCAGGAGCCCAGGGGCTGCCAGAGGTCCTCCCTCCTGCCCTCTCTGGGTCTGAGCAGGGACAGGAGCAGGGGCTTCTCAGGAACTCCAGCTCCATGACCTTGGCCCCTCATCCCCAGACCTCTGAGGAAGAACTCTTCAGCACCAATGAGGAAAGCCCCGCCTTTGTGGAGTTCCTGGAATTTCTTGGCCAGAAAGTCAAACTGCAGGACTTTAAGGGGTGAGTATTAGGGTGGACTGAGCAGAGTGTAATCTGACCTGTGCTCCTGGGCAGGGAGGGAGCCCCTGTCCTGGCCCCGTGGAGGCCTGGCCGGGGCTGGAGACTGAGCCATGGCCTGGGGGGCCTGGGGGCAGGTTCCGAGGAGGCCTGGACGTGACCCACGGGCAGACGGGGACCGAATCTGTGTACTGCAACTTCCGCAACAAGGAGATCATGTTTCACGTGTCCACCAAGCTGCCCTACACAGAAGGGGACGCCCAGCAGGTAGCCTGGGCACCCCCACCTGCTTCCCACCTTCCACCTGTCCTCCCTCTCTACCTGTCCATTCAGCCTCCATCACACCAGGCCCAGCGCTGGGCCCTGGGACACAGAGATGGAAATGATTCAGTCCCTGCACTTGTGGGCTCTAGTTGAGTCAGGGGAGACAGGCTGCTTCAGTGCTGGGAAAGCCTTGGTTTCTGAGTCACAATGGCACCTACCTCCTAGGTGAGCATAAATGTGTGGTGCATAGGGACACTAGAACAGTGCCTAGTACATTGCAGGAGATCTACAGATCTGAGCTGGTGTTTTATGGGGAGTGGAGAGCCTCACTGGGTCATGTGGGGACACATAGTCTTCAGAGAGGTGGGAATCAGGAAAAGCTTTTAAGACAAAGTGACTTTTAGGCTGTGAAGGAGCTGGAAGAAGGAAGGGAGATGTTCCAGGTGGAGAGAACAGCTTCTGCAAAGGCCTGGAGTCGAGGAAGAGCAGGGCATGTTCCAAGAACTGAACTCAGAAGTTTGTCCCCATGTCCTGAGCCTCCTACAGGGCTATCCGCCTACCTCACGTCCCCAGCCCAGGGGATAAAAGGGCAATGTGAGAAAAATGGAAATTGTTATTCCTTATTTGTAGTGTCTTTTAACTTTCTTTTACTAAGGGCCTGGGTTCATTTTAGCAACATGAATATATACCACATAGAGCCTGTTTTTTCAATCGGGGGCCATGTTTGGAGCATGGAGATAGGAGAAGGGCTGGTAGGTAAGGTCTGGGGGCCGAGAGACTGGGGCTCGAGTCATTTATCAGTTCATTATCACACCTGGCAAGTCACTTCTCTCTTGGCCTTGGTTTCATTATCTGTCATAGCATTCCAAGAAAACTGAAATCATTTTCCCTGCAATTTCAATAGATGTACAGGGACAAGTGGTTTTTGGTTACATGGATGAATTGTGTTGTGGGTGAGGTCTGGGATATTAGTGTACCCTCGTCACCTGAATAATGTACATTGTTCCAAACAGGCCATTTTTCAACAAAAGGAATTTTAAGACAAGTTTTTTGCTACATTATTTTGGGGAAAGCGAATCCTTAGAATCCCTCTGCCTACCCCAAACCCTCCTAAACCCCTGTGGGCACCCCCTCCCTAGCGGGCCCCTCTCTGGCCAGACCGTGAAAGGCCGTGGCCTTGTGCTTAGTTGCAGCGGAAGCGGCACATCGGGAACGATATTGTGGCTGTGGTCTTCCAGGATGAGAACACTCCTTTTGTGCCCGATATGATTGCATCCAACTTCCTGCATGCCTACGTGGTGGTGCAGGCTGAGGGCGGGGGCCCTGATGGCCCCCTCTACAAGGTGGGTCTTCCTGGAGCCTTCCAGGGGCATCAGCAAGGGCCCCGGCTGCAGCTCTGCCCTCCCTGGGATGCCCCTCTGAGCCTCACTTTTTCCAGCTGTAACAGGGGTGGGGGGAGGACTATGGAAGGCTCCGATGGTGCCCTGTTCACACCACACCTTCTCTCCTACCCAAAGCTCACCCCCTCAGAGAGGTCAGTTTCCCTTCTCCACCTCCTGGCCTGGTATCACTGTCCTCTACCTCCCGTAGCCTCCTCTGCCTTCACCATCCCCAATGATTCCTGAGGCCCTTACCACTCCCCACCACTAAAATTCAGGGCAAAACTTAGAGGGGTAGAAATCCTTGGAAGAAAGATTCATGCAGCACCCAATCACTGAGCCTCCCTAGCCAAGGGGCAGGCCAGGGGGGCAAAGTAGGGGCTTCCGGCTGGGGTTGGGCAGAGTGGACCCCAGACTCCACAGAACAGACACCTGCCCTCCCTTCCAGGTCTCTGTCACTGCAAGAGACGATGTACCCTTCTTCGGACCCCCGCTCCCCGACCCTGCTGTGTTCAGGAAGGTGAGGGGCAGACCCCAGTCATGGGCAGAGTGAGACAAAATGGGTAGGGTCCTTATGAGGTCCCAAAGCTGCATTGTATGCCAGGACAGCTGGGCTCCCCAACTGTGCAATGGGGGCCTGGCTTTTTCATTCGTCTTGAAAACACTTTTTTTTTCTTTAAGAAGGTCAGAGAATAAACTACATGATTGTTTTACACTTTCCATAGTAGACTGGCCTTTCCTCATTTCTGTTCTCTTTCTGACAGTTCCAGTCTTCTTTCTTCTAAAATGTTTGGGGAGGGGTACCTTTCAAGCCTGGGCTTCCGCTCTGCACATGGTGTGTTCTGCTACCCTAGACTGAGCCTGTAGGGGACCCCAACCCAGACCCTAACATCTGTGGGGTTTGTTCTCTGAGGGGGTGGGCAGTCATGAAGGGCACTGGGGCCCCTTGAAGGTACTTGGGGAGCTGAGCCCAGGGAGATGCACTTTTGGGAGTGAAGAGGGTGACCCCAGGTCCCCGCAGAGCATGGTTCAGGAGGTGCAGCCTCTGCCTCATTGGGGTTCAGTCTCTTGTTTCTGTGTTCCTCTGATCCTTTCTTTCTCATGTCCTCCACACTGGGGGTTTCCAGGGGCCTGAGTTCCAGGAATTTTTGCTGACAAAGCTGATCAATGCTGAATATGCCTGCTACAAGGCAGAGAAGTTTGCCAAACTGGAGGTGAGGATGGGCCGTGAGGGCTGGGTCACCCTCTCTCACCTTCCAACCTAGAATTTCAGCCCCGTCACTGGGAAGGGAAAAGCCATGTTCAGACCTTGGCCTTAGCGGGGACACCTGGGGCAGGATGGATTGATGGATGAGTAGGAGGTTAAGGGAAAGGAAGCAGGAGGGATAGTGGGGAGTGCCCAGGAGGTGCTGGGAGGCGGGCAGGCTGACAGGGACACCTCGGGTCTGAGTTGGGGGTGGGGACATGAAGCCAGATCCCGAAGGGGCTATGAGGGGCCCTTTATATGAGGGTCCCTGGGGGCTGCTTGAGCTGCGGAGTAAGTGGCCTGGGGGAAGGTGGTGCAGGGGCCCTCCCCACTCTCCACTCAGAGAAGGTGGCCCATGCCTCAGAAGGTGGCCAGGATTTGAACTGTGGGCTGAGGGGCTGATCCCTGGGGTCCTTCCTGATGGCCCGGGCCTGGCCCACAGGAGCGGACGCGGGCCGCCCTCCTGGAGACGCTCTATGAGGAACTGCACATCCACAGTCAGTCCATGATGGGCTTGGGCGGCGACGAGGACAAGATGGAGAATGGCAGTGGGGGCGGCGGCTTCTTTGAGTCTTTCAAGGTGAAGGGCCCCAGGTCTAACTGGCCGGGGAGCAGGGACGCAGCTAGGGCGGGATTCCAGGCCGAGGCTGACAGACTGATGGACACGGCGTGGGGG
>PVKP010018079.1:0-44949 GCA_004027715.1 Plecturocebus donacophilus
GAGGGTGTCTAGGAGGTTGTATGGAGCTGAGCCACAGGCTGACAGATGGCGAGGGTGTCTAGGAGGTTGTATGGAGCTGAGCCACAGGGTGACGGATGGTGAGGGTGTCTAGGAGGTTGTGCAGAGGATATTCTAAGCAAAGGAACAGCATTAGAGAACATGTTACACCACCAACATCAACGCACATTTGACAGTGAGTAGTTCAGCTTGGTATTTAGTTCAGCTGCCGGTCTAAACTTGTGGGAGTAGCTACAAATGAAACTTGTTTTAGGAGTCCTGTTGAATTCATTATAAGAGGGTTAAACTTTATTTGCTGGAAAATGGGTAATTACCCAAGTGCAGACTTGGTTTTTAGCCTAGAGGGTGGTACCGAAAGCACACTTGGGTGGTGACGGTGACAGCTGGGAGAAGAGCTGCTGCAGGTGATGAGAACACTGACAGGGCAGGGACCAGCAGGCCGGGAGGGGAGCAGGCTCTGGGGAAGAAGGCAGGCGCTAAAAAGGGAGGGGCTGGGGTGCAGCAAGAGCCCCATCCACATCATCATTTGCACAAGGAAGCCGGCCAGGAGAGGCGGCTTTACATTCTGTCCAAACACATCAACGTCGGGATTCTTAGGATACATCCAGGTGAGCAAAGGAGGAAGGCTGAGAGGAGAAAGGCAGCTTTCAGAGTCACCAGCAGATGAGCTGTTCCAACTTATTCATCAAGAGAAAACGACACTTTTCAAAATGGAAGACGGTGGCCGGGTGCAGCTCACGCCTGTAATCCCAGCACTGTGAAGGTCTGAGGCAGGCAGATTGCATGAGGCCAGGAGTTTGAGACCAGCCTGGCCAGCATGACAAAACCTCCTCTTTACTACAAACACAAAAACTATCCAGGCATGGTCATGCAAGCCTGTAGTCCCAGCCACTCAGGAGACTGAGGTGGGAGAATTGTTTGAAACTGGGAGGCAGAGGCTTCAGTGAGCCAAGATCGCCCGCTGAACTCCAGCCTGGGCCACAGAGAGAGACTCTGTCTCCAAAAAAAAAAAAAGGAAGATGAATCCAAATCCTGTCCTAAGAAATGAACTCTGGATGTGAGCCCTGAGCAGAGCATGGAGCCACAGCTCCGATGCCCAGGAAAGGAGGGACTGCTCCCTTCCCTCCAGGGCTCCGGAAGAGCCTGCAGATGAATCTCTGTGCTTCTGAACATTGGAAGAAGAAGACAAGGGTGGGTGACTTTTGTTAGGTTGAGATCTGGGCTCTATAGCAGGGATGACGGTGTGGATGAAGGTGAACGTCAGGATCTAAAATCACAGAGCTCCTTCCCTGTGCCAATCGTCGTACATATCTCCTTATCACTTTCAGTTTTCATAGCCAATGACACAGGCATTTCTGCCCCAAAATACAGACAAGGAAACCGAGGCCCAGACACTGGGGCCGGTGTGCACAGCCCATTCGGCATCGCCTCCTCCTTCTCTCCTTCGGCGCTACCTCTGGGAGAAGTGGCCGTTCAGATCCTTCTCCAAATAGTCATTCTGTAGAGAATCTCCACTCTGGGGGCTGTAACAAGTACTGGCTTTCCATTCTATATTGTAAGCTGAAAAGGGGTGTTTTAAATACCGAGCAAGTTCTAATTCCATTGCTCCTAGAGTTCTAGTGCTTAGTTGGTGGGTAGGGAAACGTTCCCTTGTTTTCATCAAGCCTGAAAAGTAGCAAGGAGTAAGCAGCACAAAGGTTCCAGCCTCGCATTCAGACGCTGCCGTGAGAACAGGGCGCCGCGGGGGGCCCTGGATTCATGTGGGTGTTCAGTGCTGAAGGGGAAGCTAGGCCCTGCTGTCCTGGGGATGGGAGGGAGGCCCTGGGCTACGGCAGGTGGAAGAGAGGACCCCGTGGGGCACAGGCACTGAGCTGCCCACCAAGTGAGTGGGGGCTCGTAAAGACCACGCCCCTCCATGTGCAGGCTTCTCACAGGTTCCCTGGCCAGCACCCCAGAAGAGACCACAGGGCCTCCTCTCACTAACAGACGTGGCTTTCAGATAAGGGCTCCTGAGTCCCAGAGCAGGCATTTGAGGAGTCCAGACCAGCCCCAGGGCCAAGGCCAAGGCTTCCTGGAGGGTAGCGCATTGTCAGAGCCAAATCTTGTTGTTGTTGCAGATTTGTTCTGTTTGGTTTAGTTCTCCTCCCAGCCCAGGCCTCCATGGTGGCCCAGAGCTGTCCCTGGCTCGCAAGTCCATGGGGAGTGACTCAGGGACAGGGCAGGGAGCCGGGCCTGAGGGAGTCTGGCCTCTGTGGCAGGATCAGGGGCTCAGCTTCCCCCACATCAATCCTGCATCTGGGGAGATGGGATCCTGGGTAGGACACCATAATTATCCCTAGGAAGGACATCATAATTCTCCCTGGGTAGGACATTACAGTAATTCTTCCTGGGTAGGATACCGTAATTCTCCCTGGGTAGGAAATGGTAATTCTTCCTGGGTAGGACACCATAATTATCCCTGGGTAGGACACCATAGTAATTCTCTCTGAGTAGAATACCATAATTCTCCCTGGGTAGGAAAAGGTAATTCTTCCTGGGTAGGGCACCTTAATTCTCCCTGGGTAGGACACTATAGTAATTCTCCCTGGGTAGAATACCGTAATTCTCCCTGGGTAGGGACACTATAGTAATTCTCTCTGGGAAGGACACTATAGTAATTCTCTCTGGGTAGGACACTATAGGAATTCTTCCTAGGTAGGACACTATAGTAATTGTCCCTGGATAGGACACTATAGTAATTCTCTCTGGGTAGGACACTATAGGAATTCTTCCTGGGTAGGACACTATAGTAATTCTCCTTGGGTAGGACACTGTAATTCTCCCTGGGTAGGACACATAATTCTCTCTGGGTAGGACACTGTAATTCTCCCTGGGTAGGACACCATAGTAATTCTCTCTGGGTAGAATACCGTAATCCTCCCTGGGTGGGACACAGTAGTATTTCACTCTGGGTAGAATACCGTAATTCTCCCTGGGTGGGACACAGTAGTATTTCACTCTGGGTAGAATACCGTAATTCTCCGTGGGTGGGACACAGTAGTATTTCACTCTGGGTAGAATACCGTAATTCTCCCTGGGTGGGACACAGTAGTATTTCACTCTGGGTAGAATACCGTAATTGTCCCCTTGGTTCCTCTTTCCTTCATTCATGCGTTGATTCACCTGCTGTGTGCAAGGCTTTGGGCTAGAAATTGGGGAACCACGGATGAACACTCACATGGTTTATACTCCCAGGAACCCCCTCTCAGAGGAGCCTGTAGAGGAGAGAACTGTGAGCCCTGCAGCGGCCACACTGTGAGGACAGCCAGGCCCAGGCCTCTTGCAGGATGCAGAGGCAGGCAGAGGCCACGCAGCTGGGAGCGAGCCGCAGACGAGCCAGGGACATCGCTCAGTCCGGAAGATGGCAGCAAGGCTTGCAGGGAGAGCCCAGCAAGGACGGAGGGCCTGTGGCCGGAGAGGGGCCTGCATGGCGGCAAGGCCAGGCCTCAAGGAGCCAAGGAGCCACATGGAGGAATTGGACCACCCACAGAGGAAGTGAAGAGCCCTGGGTGACGCTAAAGCGCTGGCCTGGAGGCATTCCCAGCCAGGGCCGGCCTGTTCTAGCACCGCCTGGAAGAGAAGGTGGACAGACAGACAGACAAGGAGAGGCCTTGGGTGTGACATCATCCATGGACGCTTCGGGAAGCAAAACCCAGCACAGGGGCGAGGACACACTCAGTCTGCTGGCCTGGGGCTTTGGGTTGGTGATGTGGGCGATGAGTCTAATTATGGGACATCTGAACAGTGGTGCAGCGGTCAGTGGGGTGCCGGTGTGGCCCTGAAGTCACCCCACGCTTACCACAGAGCCCCAGTGACCTACAGGAGGGTCAGAAGCTGGAGGCTGGGGCAGGGGCAGAGGAGGCTAGGGAGGAGCAGGGAAAGGTCGGGAAAGCACAGGTCGCCCCTCTTCCCAGATTCCGTCCTGTGAGAGGGCAGAGAGAAGAAAGGCCCAGCAGGGGCCCTGGCCTCACCTCTTCTTTCCTCTTCTTTCTTCTTCCTGTGAAAGAGACGGGAAGGAGCAGAGAGACTCCCTGCTGGCACCAGGAGGTGGGGCAGTGGACTGGCTGGGAGTGAAGGTGCTGTGGGGCCTGACAACCCCTTTCGTGCCCAGACCCAGACCCGAACCCTGGAACTCCTGCCTGTGCTCAGGTGCTGCCCCCACCTGAAGAGGGACGAGGACCGCCGAGGCTTGAGAGGCCAGACGGAGCCTCCCTTTAGGGGAGTGAGCACTTCCTCCTGGGAATCAGAACTGACCAGAAAAACTACCCCTGAGCTCAGGAAAGCCAGGGAGAACAGTGGCCTCCCACCTGGACCCACCCGTGGCCGGCACCAGGGCTGTAACTTCTGCAGGACCCAGTGGCACTGCAGGAGATTGCCCAATTTCTGGTTCTTCGTTTCTTTTCCAAAATTCCCATTTATTTTACATAGTCTTGTGTGTGGTGTGTATGTGCATTTTTCTGTTCCAGCTCAAAAAATTCCTCTAGAAACATGCTCAAAGCCTCTGCCCAAAAGGTTGAAAATTAAATAGAATAAGCGTGTCCAGCTCTCGGTCCACCTTCCACAGCACAACCCGAAGTCCGGAGTAAGTCACTGCTCGCAGCCCCGAGCCTGCGATGGAAGTGCCTGGGAAGCTGCTGGGAGAGACAGAGTCACCAAGGACCAGGCTGGAGGCTGTTTCCTTCTGTCATGTTCACCCGCGACATGCATGCGTCCATGTGCTCCCGCTCGCTGGCTCTCAACAAAACCTCCCCGGCATCTTTCCTGGTGACTCTGACTGCTTCTGCCCCTCCCGGGGGACCAGTTTCTCTCCAGTTCACAGTGTCCCAGCCTAACCCACTCTCCTAAATGTCTTGAAAGGGGACTGATGGTGCCTCGAGCCATGGAGAGGACTCAGGGAAAGAACGCTCCTCCCTGAATTTTGACTTGGCACCCAGAAGCACAGGTTTCTGGGGAGAATCAGGTCACAGCCTCGTCAGTTGTTAAGGTAACTGGACTCAATGGTGCGGGGTGCTTTCTGAAACGTTTTTCTTATTTAGCCTTTCAGGTTGCCCGAGAGCAAAGAAAAGCGGTATCAGGATAGCACAGAGCAAAGAAGATAAGGAAGATCAAGAGCCCATCAGGTACGAGCGCCAGTGGGGCTGAGAACCGTAGCAGGGCTGCCGTGTGGGGACGCAGCATTCAAGCACAGCAAGGGAACATCAATCAGAAAAAGAGACAGTGGGTCTTAGTGGGCATTCTTTGAGATTTCAACAAATGCAAGGTCCGATAACTTATACCCAAACCAAAGCACGTCTGTTGATTGGCTGAAAAGTTACAGGGGCTGTCCAGCAATAAGCTGACATCCATCCATCTGAGGTTCCATGTAACCCAAATCCCACCCCTCAAAAGCAACTTCGCTCTCTTGGTGTGAAAAGCAGCTGAATTCTTGGGAATGGCAGATTGGTGAACGCTCCTGAAGGTACTAAATACACCACCACAAGCAGGTGTTTCACTGGTACTCTGACTTGTAAAAAAGTTTAGTTTAACCTGTCTTGCTCTAAGGCAGAGCTTGGGGCCACAGCGGACACTGGGCTTGGGGCCCGTGACAACTACCGGCTGCCCAAGGGGATGTTTGTCCCCAACCCACGCCAGCCATGCCTGGGCCTCAAAACCCCACACAGTAAGCAACCTCACTCCACATCTTCGGAAAAAATTTTTAATTAAAATGAAATAAAAATAAAGCATAAAGTATTCAAATAAATTAAGATTTGTCAAAATAAACAGGTAAT
Organism: Plecturocebus donacophilus; assembly: GCA_004027715.1. Lineage (NCBI taxonomy): Eukaryota > Metazoa > Chordata > Mammalia > Primates > Pitheciidae > Plecturocebus > Plecturocebus donacophilus. Next base: position 5,826 of record PVKP010018079.1, read on the forward strand.
GCAAACTCTGGGGAAGGCGAGCTTTTCTGTTAATGAAAGCAATGCAGGCAGACTCACCGCTTGGGACACACGAGGGCGCCTAGGCCAGCCCTGCGTCCTCCAGGCACGTCGCTGCCCTGCTGTGTGTCTTGGTCTTGCCGGGCACGAGTTCCAGGAGCACACCTTCACCATGTCCCTGGGCCAGCCCGACTCCAGGAGCCTTCACGAGACATCTCCGCAGCTCAGGATCTTCTCTAGCTGGAAGGGAATGTTAAGGCCTCCAGAAGACACAGCCAGACAAATAAACGTTTTCTAGCTCTTGTGCAAAGCACGAAATAGCCTCTTTAAAAATAATCCCATCACATCTCATTGACTTGGCATTTTTTCCACCTGAAAAGCCACAGTTTGGTCCCAAAGCGGTGTCTTCTAAACCCACGCTTGTGAGGCTGCAAGCGCCTGCATGCTCTTCTGCGTGCTGGACCCCTCACTCCTCACTCCTCACATTCACTTTGCTCCAGAAAATTCCTTGTGTCCGCAGTGACTCAGGCCTTCTGCGCAGGTGAAATAGTTCAGCCTGCCAACAGGTGGTGTCTTAGTGACTTTTCTTTCTTTTCTCTTTTCCTTTTGCCCAGCCAGCAGAGCATGGTTGTTCTTTTTTCCTTCATGCCGGGTTATTCCGACTTTATTACAGCGTGGCCAGACAATCACGTGTGTCCCCTCTGCTGCCCTGCAGGTGTCCGGTCCCCGGGTGCGACGGCCAGGGCCACATCACCGGGAAGTACGCATCGCACCGCAGCGCCTCCGGGTGCCCGTTGGCGGCCAAGAGGCAGAAGGACGGGTACCTGAATGGCTCCCAGTTCTCCTGGAAGTCGGTCAAGACGGAAGGCATGTCCTGCCCCACTCCAGGCTGCGACGGCTCGGGCCACGTCAGCGGCAGCTTCCTCACACACCGCAGGTGAGGTCGCGTCCGCGCCCCTGGCTGGGGTGGCGCTGCCGAGAGCCGACTGGCACGGCTGCTTACGACAGCAGCAGGTGTCAGCTTCTCCCGTCACCCGAGTGTAGAGAGAAAAGCCTGGAAACTATCAGACCAGCCCGGGGAAGTGCCAAGGTTTGGGGAGAGCGTTTACACATCTTGAACTTCCATTAAGGAGCACAGACTCCTTCAACCCCGCCCGTAGATTTCACCATAGTTTTCCACTTTTTAAATTAGAATCCACGGTAAGATACAGATTTCCATTTCAGACACGCACATGAATATCTTTAGTGATTTATCTCACCTGAAATTCACATGCAGGCCTCTCTGGGGGAAAGAGGATGGTATTTGGCACTGTGGCCTCCTGGTGAACAGCTGTGCCAAAGATGCATGAGAAAATTCCCAGAAGACCCAGTCAACTTCATTCAGTTTTATTTGCTTCGTTTAAAAGGAAATCGGTGCAGTTACAGTGTCTCAGAAGAGGCTGGTTCTGTGCCGTCGGGTGGTGCCGTCGGTCCCTCCGTGCGGAGGGAGGCCTGGGTTGGGATGGGTCTCCAAGGCTGACGACACCCGTTCCACTCGGCGTCCCTCGGCTTCCTTGAAGAGGCAGAGGGGAAGGTTCGCGCGTCACACGTACCATGTGAAGGCCAAGCCCTTCAGGGACGTTTACGATGCTTTCCTTTCTGCTGCCCTATATGTCACTTTCTATGAACACCACACGTGCACCTCAAATCCATCTCAGTCACAGAATGAACAAAGGTGGGTACGCAGGTTGCAGAAATAATGGCATGTTCAGAAATAGGTGACTCTGACCATTGAAAAATGTTAAGGAAGATGTTTTTTTTTATTATTATTAAAGAAATTCCTGCTCAGGTACAAAATTCAAACAATATAAACAAACAGGTTTAAAGAGAAAAATTGGCTGGGCACAGTGGCTCACATCTATAATCCCAGCATTTTGGGAGGCCAAGGCAGCCGGATCACCTGAGGTCAGGAGTTGGAGACCAGCCTGACCAACATGGAGAAACCCGTCTCTACTAAAACTACAAGAGTTAGCCGGGCGTGCGCCTGTAGTCCCAGCTACTCAGGGAGCTGAGGCAGGAGAATCGCCCGAACCCAGGAGGCGGAGGTTGCAGTGAGTTGAGATCGTGCCATTGCACTCCAGCCTGGGGGACAGAGCAAGACTCCCTCTATTAAAAAAAAGACAGAGAGAGAGAATTGAGTGTCCTTTCCCCAACCTCATCCCTCAACTCCCTTCTCAAAGGCAGGCAGTTCCTGTCTTCTCTGGAACTGAATAGCACCCCTATTTACACACACGAGTCTCAATGTCTCCCAGAACGCTGCATAAGGACAGGGCGTTGGCTGCTCACCAGGACCGCCCAGGGCGCAACAGGTGGAGCGTTCCCCGGACGTGCACAGAGTCCCACGGTGTCACCCTCTGCAGTGAGCCTGCTCCTGCGCGTGCCGCCCCATATCCTGTTGAGGCTGGATTGTTACGAAGAACTCCGCGTGGACTTCCTCCTGCACACAACTCCACGTCCTTATGCAGCCAGACCTTCAGGGTCTACTCCTGGAAACAAGGATGCTAGCTTTAAAATGTTGACAGATCCTGCCAGAATGCCCTCCAGAAAAGAATCTACTTTCCCAAACCTTCACCAGTGATAAAATGTTTAAAAACATTAAAAACCCTGCCCGTATGGCCTGAGGAAGGGCTCGTATGTTTTGCTAATCTGACACAAACAAAAGCAATGCCATCCCTCGAGTGAGCGTTTCTGCTCTCCAGTGGACTGCGCTGGTGCAGGGCTGCCTCTGCAGACCTGCTGCTTTCGCTTTCCTCCTTTGCTGCTGAGACTTTGCCCATTTGACTTAAGCAGCAAACACCAGGTGCCAGACGGGTGCTGTTCCCTCCCACTGCCCAGCCTCTGGGTGAATCGCATGTTACGGTCAGGAGGACAGCCACCACCAAGAGCTCTGTCCGATGCTTGTTCCATGGGGGAGTTCCCCGGCTGAGAGCTCGGGAGCCACTGAGGTGGGAAGCAGGACGCCGCCCGCATTGCCCCTTGCCAAATGCCCAGCATGCATTTCTGCCGCTAGGATCTCACCCACACACCTCTGTCCACTCTTATCAGCCTCACCTCAATTTCTGCCCTTCCCTGTTTCTTTTCTCCAAAGGGGAACCTCTTCCCCAGGGTCCATGGCAGAGAGTGGAGAGCGTGTTCAAATGCATGCGCTGGCCTCAACAAGCTGATGGAAAATTGGGGTATAGGCTAATGGAATACTGGGGGCAGGCTGATGGAATCTGGGGGCAGGTTGATGGAATCTTGGGGTACTACCTGGGGTGCAGGCTGATGGAACTTGGGGCACATGCTGATGGAATCTTGGGGTACATGCTGATGGGATCTTGGGGCACAGGCTAATGAAATATTGGGGTGCCGTCTGATGGAATCTTGGCAGGTTGATGGAATTCTGGGGTGCAGGCCGATGGAATCTTGGGGCGCAGACCAATGGAATCTTGGGGTGCAGGCTGATGGAATATTGGGGCACAGGATGATGTAATCTCAGGGCACCAGCTGATGGAATCCTGGGGTGCAGGCCGATGGAATTTTGGAGCACAGGCTGATGGAATCGTGGGACGCAGGCTGATGGAATCCTGGGGCACAGGTCGATGGAATCTTGGGATGCAGGCCAATGGAATATCGGGGTACAGGATGGTGGAATCTCGGGGCACCGAGAATTCTAGGACTCAGAATCCTAGGACTCGGAATCCTAGGGCTCAGGCCGATGGAATCCTAGGGCGCAGGCCGATGAAATCCTGGGGCACAGACTGATGGAATCCTGGGGTGCAGGCCAATGGAAACTTGGGGCGCAGACCGATGGAATCTTGGGGTGCAGGCTGATGGAATTTGGGGGCACCAACTGAAGGAATCCTGGGGTGCCGGCTGACAGAATCCTGGGGCATGGGCTGATGGAATCTTGGGGCGCAGGCAGATGGAATCTTGGGACACAGGGCACATTAGTAAAATCACAGCTTACAGGCTCACGTTACTCAGATAAGCTATGCCAGAAGCTCCTTTCTCTGGAAAGCTGCATGCCTCTCACTTTACCCCCACCTGGTTGCCACCCACCCTTGCCCAGAGCTCAGCAGGCTCCTCTTTCAGGATCCCAGGTCCCTGGAGGGCCCACAGAAGTCCAGGCATGATGGAAATGACTCCAGCCACTGGTGCCCCACCCAACCTGCAAGGCCACAGCTTGCTGGGAGAGGCCCCCGGCTCCAGCCCTGGGTGTCAGTGTTCACGTGGGGGACGTGGGGGTGGAGACTTCAGTGTGCCTGGGCAGCTCCTGCTAGAGCCCTGCGGTGGGCTGGCAGAGCTACCCAGAAATGTTGACACTCCTCCATGTTACGGAAAGGCGCCATCAGAACTCTGAACTGCTGGCTTTGGTGACCTCGGAGCAGAAAAGGGGACCTCCCTGTGCGTCACAAGGGCGTGTTTTCCCAGTGACCAGCACCTCTGTTTGTGCAGCAAAGGAAACCTCGGGGCAGTGGCGGAGGGGAAACGGGGTTGTCAAGGCCTGAGCACGGCGGACCTGAGTTCTGTTCTGTTCTGTTTTTGCAGTTGTGGTAAAATATTAAAATATGGCATGGAATTGACCATCTCACCCATCTTGAGGTGTATGGTTCAGTAGTGTTAGGTATACTACTATACACTAAGATGGCCCCGACTTACAATTTCCAGATTTTACAATGGTGCAAGAGCAAAACACATTTGGTAGAAACGGTGCTTTGAATATGCATGCAACCAGTCTTTCTCACTTTCATACAATACTCAATAAATGACATGAGCAACACTTTAGTATAACTGGGCCTTGTGTAAGTTACCTCTGCCCAGCTGTAGGCTGATGTAAGTGTTCTGAGTGCATTTAAGGTGGGCTAAGCTAAGCTATTATGTTGAGTCAGTACAAGTATTAAATGCATTTTTGACTTAAAATATTTTCAATATACAGTATTTTCAACTTAAGATGGCTTTATGGGTATGCTGACCCATGGTATGTCAAGGAGCACCTGTATTCACATTGTTGTGAAACTGATCTCCAACTCTTTCATCTCCATCGAGACCCTGTCTCCATTCAACACTGACTCCCCCATCCTCCCCTGCCTAGCCCCTGGCACCCACACTGTGTTTCCTGCCGCTGTGAATCTGACTCTTCTAGGGACTCCCTATAAGTAGAATCACACGGGGTTTGCTTTTCATGTCCATCTTATGTCATGGAGCCCCATGTCCTCAAGGTTGCAGCATATGTCCGAACTTCCTGCCCTTTTAAGACTGAATAATATTCCAACATGTGTTGACCATGGTTTTTATCCATTGAACAAGTCTTCATCAATTTTATTAGATAGAAAAAATATTATTTTCTGAAAGTATAATAATATTAGGACCGGCAAGAACACAGCTGAGCATCTGGAAACACACTCATTAGAAAGTCTCAGACACTTCTCTTTCCTTGGAAGCCCTGGGCTTCCCCAGACTTCTGGGACTGCCTGGTGATTTTGCCAAAACTTCCAGGGCCTGGGTTGGCAGAAGCCCCCCACAAAGCCCCCACAGGCATGTCAAGATTAGAGTTGGGGGTCCCTGTATATCCCACCCACTATGCAAACAAAGTAGCGGTTAGAAGCAGCAAAAAAAAAACAGGTTGAAACAAAAGTTGCCGTTTTATTCCTTTTTCCCCCAAACTGTGACAATCTAGTCAGATGATAAAGAACGGCTTTCAAGCAGGTGCCAAAATGTAAACAGTAGAGGAAGCAGGAACCAATGTCCACGGTTTGGGGCCCGGGTCACACGCCCAGCCCACTCCCAGTTCCAGGTCTTGGACCTGACAGGAGCCCCCGGGTACCCACCCCATTTCCTGTAAAATCACTTCCACTTCACTTCATAGTGAGTCCTGGCACAATCCCTGTTCTTTATGAATTTAAGTTTAGGCAAGAGGGCTCCTTTCCCAGATCCTGTTCCCTGAGCTAAGTCATATCTGAAAAAAGCAGAGCTGATATAAGAGAAATAGAAAATGGTTTATCTTTAGGGTTTGTCAGGTCTTTCTAGAAAATCCACGTGTAAGATTAAAAGTCAAGGCCCCATCCCGGCTCCTGGGCATGCACATACACGGTGCCGTGACCTTTGGGGCAGATGCCATGTTGTAATTGTAAAAGCAGCCATGATGAGACCCTCAGGTCAGGCATAAAGGCAAATCCCTCCCCGAAATGAGGGAGAAAACTGGAGGCGCATGGAGAAGCCCAAGACGGAGGAATCACATGATAATTCTACAACGACAGAAGTAAATGCTGGTTTTATACACAAGGAAGCGTCAGAGCAGACGGCTCAGGACAGGAGGGCGACCTCAGTCCCGGTGAACTTGGACTGAGGACAGTACCAGGCCATGAGCAGGGACCACGCGGCCCGTGCAGACCCCCAGCAAGTGATCTGGACACGTGCTAAGGCCAAGGCGCACAGCAGACATGGCAGAGCCTCGGGTGGTGACAATGATGAGACCTAGCGCGCACCCCCAGCCCAGAGCCGCGTGCTGAAGGAGCAGACTCACATAAGAACCTCGGATGTGGGGCACAGGAGCCAGGCCAACCGCGGGACAGATGCAATGCCACCACGCATGCCACCGGGGACACTGGCTTTAGACTCAGAGGAATCTGGGAAGGCGTCCTAGGAACTTGAGACGCTTTGGGTCCCTGCCTGAGGAGAGCTCCACCTGCAGCTCACCCTCCCTGAGCCCCTGACGGACGTGCCATTCATTCACCTCATTCGGCTGACACTGGCGGACAGGCTTCCACCAGCATCCATGATCTCCGTCCAGGTCTGGCTTACAGAGATGAGTACCATGGTCTGCTGTTTAAAGGACAGACGAGGCCGTCTTGGAGAGAATGCTGTGGCTTGGGCGGAAGAGATTAAAGACAATCCAACATCATGCCAGCCAGTGAGCAGCAGCACAGAGGAGAAATGCTTAGTCCAGACCAGGAGAAGAGGGCAGGCCCTTGAGGAGCCAGGATTGCAGATGAATTTTGAAGAAAGACGCAGCTCACCACAGCGAGGAAGGCTACAGCGAGAGCTGTAAGGGAGGCTTGGAGTTTGGGCTTCAAATGTGCCACTTGGTGGCCGTGGAGGAGAGCGCGAGGGGACAGACAGGCAGACACATAGAGCTGTTCCCAGGGACCCAAGTGAGGCGTGCTGAGGACTGGACCTCCAGCACCAAAGGAAGGACAGATGGGAGGGCTGTTTACGCTGGTGGGAGAGGGGGCCCAGCCTCAGCAGCTGCACGGGTAGTGATACTGGAAGTCAGGGACGTAGGGCTAAGCCTGACCACCATGGGGATCTCAGCCGGCTCAGCTGGAACAACAAAACGCTCTAGGCTGCCTGGCTTGATCACCTCCCCTGTCCCTGGGCAGGAAGTCTGAGATCGGGTTCCAGCTGATTTGGTTTCTGGAGAGGCCTCTCTTCCTGGTGGGCAGACAGGTGCCTTCTCACTGTGTCCTCACAGGTGGAAAGAGAGCAGGATCGCTGGTGTCTCCTCTCATGAGGACTCTGATCCCATCAGATCAGGACCGCACCCTTCCAAGCCCGTTTACCTGATTTATTCCTCAGCGGCCCCAGCTCCAAACACACCCAGGGGTTAGGGCTTCAACGCAGGGACCTCGAGGGACACAAACACTCACACCATAACAGTGGGGAAAATGGTGATTTCATTTTAAATATGTGACCTTGAGATTCGGTGGGACTTCAAAGTGAGAATACCCACCAGGCAGCTGAGAACCAGGCGTGGGAAGTGTCTCGGGGAGCGCCATGTAGGAATCAGGAATCGGCAGCACTCAGGTCACACGTGGTCCTGCCAGTTCACCCCGGGACCAGGGGTCCAGGGAGAGGAGCAGCAGCAAAGACACCCCTGGGCGACTCACAGGTTTTGTGGCCGGTGGAGGCAGAGAAGCCGTGATGAAGACGGAGCTGCAGGGTGGTGTTAGGGGAGCCAGGTGCCACCACGTGCAGAACCCTCCAAAGAAAAGAACACACAGCACTGGGCAAGTGGCGAGAGGCCGGAGTGGTAGACGGTTCAAAACCAAGCTGGGCTCGCGGGGGGACCTGGCCTTGGGAATGCAGCTGAGGCGTTTTGTGGAGAGCTTAGGGCAAAGATCAGGCACCAAGAGCAGGCTGAGATAGGACGAGTGTCAGATGGAAAGGTTTGGGGTCATAGAGGATGCAACAGATTGTTCCAGAAATGCAGGTGAGATGAGAGGGGGCAATGCCGTCGGCAGTGGCTGAAAGGTAGCGGGCGAGCAGGACCCACAGGCAGAGGCAATGGGGTCTGGCCTTTGTCTGAAGAGGAGAAACAGGAGGAAGAAATGGGTTAAAGATACAGAAGGCGGCGGGAGGACCGGGCGGAGACAGGTCTTGGTGGAGGTCAGGAGCTACAGACACGCTGGACAAATGTGAACATGACTGCGCCGGGAGCCCCACCTGGCAGGGGTTTCGTGGGAGGCGTTCACACAGGAGCCGGCACCTGCACGGGCTGCAGTGCGTGGTGCTGGCTGGGAGGCCTTCGGGAGAGAGGACTGAGTCCAAGGGCATCACAGCCGTGCCCAGGACACACGGGGACCTGGAGACCGCCTGAGGGGCAATGGGACGTGGAAGATCCCATGAGGGAGGCCGGAGTCGGCCGGCAGGGAGGTGAGAGCCAGGAGGCACGCTCCCCAGTTCCCCGAGCCCGGCGAGGAGGCTGCCGACCGCGCACTCACAGTCCCTCCTGCCGGCTCCCAGCTCCCCTCAGCCTGGCCCTCTCCTGCCTCCGGGAGCGCTCCTCCGAGCCGTCCTGGGCTCCCCCTCCCCGTCGTGTTCTGCACCTGTGAGCGCACTGGGGCACCGGGAACAGCCTTTCCTCCGTCTCCGCGTCTTCCAGGTAACAGCAGTGGAGGCTGATCAGGCCTATTGTGGGCCAGACAGAGCTCTAAGCACCTCCACGTACAGCCTCCGTCACCCTCACAGCAGCCTGGAGAAGCCGGCTCTGAAATTATCCCTGTTTAAGCATCAGGACATTGAGGCAAAGACAAGAGAACTCCCTGCCTGGGGCTCTGAGCGTGGCCGAGCCGGGCTCCGGTCCAGGCGGCCTGACGGCGGGGGCGACCTTCGGCACCGTCTGGTCTCTCCGACGCGGACCCGCGATCATCTTGCTGAAACTGCCCACCTCTCTGCAGGCGCCGTCCCTTCCCTTTCTGCCCCATGCTGACTGGCTACAGCGTCCGTCGCGCCACGGCACTGGCCACGTGTGGCGACCTTTGGTGTCCGTCCTGCGCGTCCGTGGCTCCTCGTGTGGCAGGGCACACGGCCGCTCCTGAGAAAAGTTTCCCCACATCAGCGACTCGATGCATTTTCTAAGAGGAGATGTAAGTCCGCGTTTAAACAGCAGCTCTGCGTTCGCTGGGTGCGGCCGAGAGCAACGGAGAGCCTGCCAGGACGCAGGTGCAACCCACAGGTGTCGGGAGGTCAGCCGGTGGGAGAGTCTAGCTGAGCAAAAGCAGTCAGGACGTAAAGGTGGGGAGGGGGAACCAGGGAGGGCTCTGCCCAGGTCTGAGCACCCCTGGAGGGGAGGGGCCCAAAGGCTGGCTTCATAGGAGACCCTCACCAAGCGCTGGGCACCCATAGATGTGGAGGCTGGGGTGGAGAGGGAGGGCAGGGGAGCGGGGGCCTCTGTCAAGTCCTCTGTTGTGCATGCTGTGCTCTGAGCATCCTTCTTTGTCACCACTTCAGTTTTCATTCCACTGCAGTTACATTAAGGAAGACTCTCCAAACTTAAAGAAAAAAACAAATATTTTTAGAAGTAACCCATATCTTAAGAGTTTTGACCAACATCCATTTTTTAAAGTCCCTTCCTAGATGCTCTTAAACCTTTTCTGCCTGGAACATGTGAATTATTCTATTTATTTTTTGGTTCCCCTCTAGTCCACTAGAAATGAGAACATAACCTTTTATAGAATGTTTGTCTTGCTTGATATATCTCAAGGGAATTGTTGCAAAAATAAGTCGCCCTATTGAGTACTTACTATGTGAGCTATTTTTTAAATGAATCATCTCGTGTAGCGGAAGCTTAGCTAGGAGAGCTGACAGCCATGACAAACACAGCCAAAGCTTTTCCAGCAGATGAAGTTCACTTCCTGCACACAGCACAGAGCTGGGCAGGGCAGCAGGGAGACGGGCGCTGGCACCTTCAGCACACTTTCCAAGCGCTGTGTGGATTCCGTGACAAGAGAGAGGAAAAACGTGGAGGATCCCAAGAGGGAGGTGTGTAGGTTCTGGATCTGGAGGAGCACACCTCACCTCTTTCTCATTCCATCCATAAAAAATGACCCTTGGTGTCACCCAGCACTGGGAAGCTGGGAATTCCATATGTGAACTCACCCCCCAGTGTCACCCAGCACTGGGAATCTGGGAATTCCATATGTGAACTCACCCCCCAGTGTCACCCAGCACTGGGGATCTGGGAAGTCCATACGTGAACTCACCCCCCAGTGTCACCCAGCACTGGGGATCTGGGAAGTCCATATGTGAACTCACCCCACAGTGTCACCCAGCACTGGAAGCTGGAATTTGGTCTCCCAAGAGCCCAGACAGGCAGGCTTTCATGCTCTCTTGTCCCTCCGTGGTCCTGGGTAGCCATAATTTTTACACAAACACAGGTAGACATTCAACCAAAGTGTCCTGAGACTCGTGTGTTCCTTTCTAGAGATGAGGGAACTGCTGAGGACGGCAAGCCACTCTCTTGGTGCATTTCCAGTAGGGAGAGACGCTGGGGCTTCTCCGGGGCTGCGGGGCCTCATTTGCAGACACACCCACGTGATCTAGGACAAGACGCTCAGGGCGTCCACAGTGAGCATGCAGCTCGTCTACTGGGATTGTGGTTTTGATCGCAGGAGGGATTACTAGCTGGTAGCTGCAGGTGCAGAGGAAGTTAAGTGAGGAGCCCCAGCTGCCCTCGCCCTGCCCCTGGGCCCATAGGAGGGTGATTCCTTGTCTGCCAGTTGTGTGGAGGGGAGGGGTCCTTGCTCTCCCTGTTATGGACCAGGACGGGCCACCCTGTCCAGAGACCACTATGTGGACAGGGCACACTCAGGAGGTTCCAGTTGCTCTGCTCTCAAGTCTCTGATGATGCCTCAATATTCCACGTCATCAGGGAATAAAGATTTGTGTGTCCGCAATGCTGCTCCCTGCCTTAGACAGAGCGCTGGGGCCATGTCACCTCAGAGTGCTCCTCCTGGACTCTCCTGGCGCTCCCTGAAAGCTCCCCCTTCCCCAACCAGGGAGGTCCCCTCAAGTCTCTGAGATCCCCCTCTAGGCAGAGAGTGGCAGGAACGAGGACCACATTGCCAGAGGCTCCTCCAGGCCCAGTGGCAGCTTTCTGTTTGCCCCCAGCATGCTTCAGTAGTCATACCTTGTTTTATAACACAGGAAAAAAGTTTCCCAAGCTCTGGGTCCCTCTGTGATCTGCAGGAGGTGGAAGGGAGGGTGGCCCCAGCCCAGGAGTAAATGAGCACAAGGGAGGGGAACGGAGAGCATTTCCATCCAGGGCCAAACTCTGAGCAGCATCAGGCTGCCTCCGTGCTCCGGCTCCCGGGAAGACCCGCGCCCCCATTCCAGGCTGGCAGCCCCTCACTATCAGCCCTTCAGTCATCCGGCCAGGTCACCACCTTGGAGGAAAAGAAAGAATGCCACTGTGCTGTGTCCAAGCCATGATCTCTAGTCCTAGAGGAGAGGCGGATTGATCCATCCAGAGCCCTGCAGGACGGGGAGGGGTCTGGGTCACCAGCAGGGGTGAGGATCGCTGAAGTAAGATCCTGCCAGGACACATGGCCTCTTACATCTGCTCTGGGGAAGAGAGCAGGATTCAGTGAGCCCCACACCACCTCCTGCTCCTGGAGGAACCACGCCTGGACCCCCACCCCATCCTCCCCCCACCAAAGCCACTGCTGCGGATAATTGGCCTTACTAGGCTGCCCGGTCACTTTACAGGACGCCTTCAGGGACTTGACCTCTCTGCGCTTTGGAGTCAGCTCCCTGCTCTGCCCCAGACCCCGACACCCTCCATGGGGAGACCTTGCATCAGGTGCCCTCTGCTTTCCCCGACGCCCGCCCTGCACGGACCCAGTGCCCGGTGCTGCCTCAGACCCTTTGCTGCTTTTACTTTCACCTCCATCTTTTAGTGTTTCACGAGAAACAATTCAGAGGGAAAGAGTCAGATTCAACATCTGTCTCAAACTGTGAATCCCAAAGGGCCCTGTGAATGGCCAGAGTGAGAGGTGACATCTGGTCAACCTCCTCTGCCTGAAACAACCCAGAGTTCTGGCCCAGCGCCAATGGGGTGGAGCTCAACCCTGCTTTGTTTTTGCAGGAAGATTTCCTCCCAAAGCACTCCCACCTTCGCCCGTCCCCAGCCCTCCCCGGGCCCTGGCAAGCATTCAGCAGATGCCGAATGAAGGCAGTGAGCTTCAGCAGGGCCCTCTGCACCAGCCCAGGGAGCTGAACCGTGTTCCATGTCCAGGCACTGTGCTGCTCTTCCAATTCCTTATCCAAAGTGGCACAAACAAAGCAGCTTAACTCAGGCCCGTCATTAGCTCAGTTTTCCGATGGTGGAAGCGCAGGCCAGCCTATGGTGGGGGGGCGTCCTCTGCAGGCTGCATCCCCCCTGGAGCTCAGGATCCAACTCACAGCTCATTCGGGTTCCTGAGCTTTCAGCTGTCAGGCCCGACTGTCTTGCTGACGTTGGACAGAGTTGTCCTCCACGGATGAGGCCCCCAGGTCCTGGCCACGCAGCCAGTGGCCTCACCACTTGGCAGCCGGCTGGGGTCTCATAGGATGTCTCTCCTGTCATGGGAGCAAGGACCCCACTGTGTTCACAGGGCCACCCACACTCAAGGACAGGGGCCCATGCAGACAGGTGCACATGGGGACCCTTGGGGCCACCCTAGGATTCTGCCCACCAGAAGGGAGCTATCCAGCCACTGTGCTAGGATCTTCAGAGAACAAAAGTTTCAAGACAGTCTCTGTCCCAAGAAACTTAGCTTGTTATAATTTTATAGGGAAAACCAATATACAAACAAAAAACTAACAATACAAACAAGATCATTCTTATAGCCAATAAAGAGATGGGGAATCTGATCCTTTAAAAGCTCATTCCTATATGTGAATTAATCTCAATTAAACAAACAAATAAACAAAAAACTTTGAAATTCTTATAATTAGTGTGAAGCTAAGACTGTAATTCCAATCTTTTGATCTTTCCAAATAATTTCTAATAAGCACAATATTGCTTGATTCTTAAGGGAAGAGCGAGTAGGTTTTCAGGAGGATGCCACTTTGTAATGTAATTACGTTGTAGCATGTAAATCCTACCAATGATCTGTTTTCTGTAATTGAACTAATTCCTGCCTCCTGCACTGCATGATGAGAGCTTGCACTCCATAACCGAGGTCACTGTGGTGTCTCCCCATCCCTTCACCCAGGTTCACCTCTGGGGTGAGTGGCAGCTCCTGGGGGACCCCTGTCCCTGCCCCGGCACCAGCCTCGTGGGCAGCTCCTCCACCTTCCCGGCTCCCAGCCCTAGGGCCTGTCTGTGTCTGTCACCATCAGAAAGGCAGCGGAGTGGGGTGTCTGAGGCCTTAACTCCATGCTGCTCGGGCAGAGGGAGAAGGTCTGGCTCCCAGGCCACTCTGAGGACCCACAGGCATCTAAGCCCCGTCACTCCTCCTCTCCCTTCTGCGTCTCCTCCCTGGAAATTCCCCAGCCACTACCTGATGTGGGTGCACGCTTCCAAATCTATGGCTGCTGCAAGGAGTTCCTCCTGTCTCTGGGATTTGGCATCCACAAAATGAAGCCTTTGAAACTCAAGTGCCTGTTCTCTGATTGTCGCCTCTAACAACTGTTCCTTGAAGCACTGAATACTAGCCAAAATGGTGAAACAGTAGCCATGATGAGGCCGTGGCTCCTTCACAGGAGAGGAGAGTTTCACCGTGGACACAGCAGCCGTGGTGAGGCCGTGGCTCCTTCACAGGAGAGGAGAGTTTCACCGTGGACGCAGCAGCCATGGCGAGGCCTTGGCTCCTTCACAGGACAGGCAGAAATCAAGTAAACAAATCAGGCTTACAAGGGGGCAAAAAAAGGCTCAGAGGAAGCAGAAACATTTCTGGAAAGAGAAGCAATCTTTTTGAAAACCTATAATCTGTCACCAGACAGAAAAAAAACTTTAAAATATATTGTATTCATAATACAAGAAACATTCATAGAATATGAAGATCTATTTTAAAAAATAAATAGAAAGTTCACTTCAAAAGTTAAAATGTAAAATTGAGGTAATGTCCCATAAATTGTAAAGAGATGAGAAAAGAAGATAAAATATTTTTTTAAAGAAAGAATAGAAAAAGGAGAGTTAATAATCAGCTAGTAGGAGTTTCTGAAGAAGTAGAGAGAACAGAGAAAATGGCAGAAAGAAAATTACCAAAGAAAGGAAACAAAGAAAATCCCCATGGCAGAGATCTTGAGTTTTCAGATAAAAAGGCCTTGTTGAGTAGCCACGCAATCATGAAATGGTTCTACACTGTCCAGGGCTCTACCTGAGAAGCAGGACGAGCAGGCTGTGTGTGCAAACGGGTTCATCACCAGGAACTGGCTGACTCCATCTGGGGCTGGCTGAGCAAGTCTGAAATCTGTAGGGCAGACAGGCAGCCTAAAGACTCTTGGTCAGGAGAAGTTCCATTCCACAGGGAGAATTTCTTCTTCCTCGGGGCAACCTTAGTTATGTTCTTAAGGTCTTTTGACTGCTTGCGTCAGACCCATTAGAGTACTGAGAATAATATCCTTATTTAAAGTCAACTAGGCCAGGTGTGGTGGCTCACGTTTGTCATCCCAATATTTGAGGAGGGGGAGGCAAGAGGAGCACTTGAACCCCAGAGTTTAAGACCAACCTGAGCAACATAGTAAGACTTCATTTCTACAAAAAATTTAAAACTTAGCCAGGCATGGTGGTGCATGCTTGTGGTCATAGCGAATTGCTTGAACCCAAGAGTTGGAGGCTGCAGTGTGATCATACCACTGCACTCCAGCCTAGGCAACAGCAAGACCCTGATTCAAAAAAAAAAGCCAATTGATGATAGATGTTAATCACTCTACAAAATACCTTCACAGAAACACTTAGATAAGTATTTGATTAAACAGCTGGATTCTGTGTCCTCTCCAAGTCGACATATAAAACTATCACAGCCAACTACACAGAAGTTCATCATCATGTAATGTTGAGAACATAGAGTGAGGATACAGACAGAGAGAGAGACAAAGTGAGAGACAAAAGAAAAGGAAGCTAAGAGATGTACTCAACAGCAATGCTGGAAACCAGAATCAAATAGAACAATGCCTTCAAAACTCTTAGGAAAAGGACTGCACACTCAGAATTCTATACCCAACCAAACTATCGGTTTGGAGTGCAAAGGCAGCAAGTCCTATCCAGTGGGTGACAAGCCCCAGCCCTTCTTACTCCTGAGTGGATGCTCTCTTCTGTACCCTTGCCATGCTGCCTCAGGCTGTACTCCCTCGTTCCTCCCCCAGGCCCCTCTGCACCTTCCTTGATGCCCCCCGCTGCCCGCTGCCCTCTGAAGCATCCTCCATGCTGCTACCACAGTGAGCTCTCTACCAAGCAAACTCTGCTGTGTGGTTGCCAGGATTCCATGCTTCCAATCCTTTATCATGGCCTAGAAGCTAAATCCAGTCTCTTCTGTAAGGTACTTGAGGTCTTCCCTAATCATCTTCTGCCCATCCCTCCAGCCCCCTCTGTCCCTCTGCCCCTTGGTTGCACCCAGACCTAAATGCAAGGCTGAAGACTTGCTGCTCAGGCTTCTTCTGCCCTTCCACTCCTCCTTGTCCCCCTCAAACAAATGCGTCTTTAAGCACCCATGCAAGCTTACCTTCCTCTGCAATGGTGCATAGCATCACATCGTACGTCCTGTAAGGTGTGTGTATTCACAGGGACCTCTGCCCATACTGCACTGGCAGAGCGCGGGTGTAGCATCTGTCACTCATGGGTGCATAGAGAGAGGCCGCAGGAGGAGGAGTGGAGAGTGAAGCTGGTGCTGGATGGCCTGGGTGTAAACTCAGCCCTGCCTTTTCTGACTGTATGGTCTGGGGCAAATTAGCTATTCTGTGTCTCCGTTCTCTCCTCTGTAAAATGGGGTGGTCATTGATTGAGCAGTGGGTCAAGTCTGAAGAGCATGCCAGGACATGATAAGTGTAGCATTTCAAGCAGCTCCCCACCGCCGTTAGCATGTCTTGACCCTCCTGTTATGGCTGTACTTGAGGACAGGAGGTGAGTGTTGCTGATGAGTGAACAGAGATAGATGGTCTGACAACCCACGGAAGTGGCTCTTTAAAACATCTCTTCTCAGGCTTCATTCTCCTAACAGTATTTTGATTGTCACTGCTGAATAGCGGTGGCTCCAGAATCCATCCCTCGGGCAGGAGGCAGGTGGACTCGCTGGGCTGCAGGGATGAGCTGTGTGGGCAGCTGCCATCCCTCAGGCTTTGAGAGGGACCTTTGTTTCCTCAGGCAGGTGGATGTGCAGCCCGGTGGGAGGACCCTGGGCTGGGAGCAGGGGCCCTGGGGGCCATCTGGGTGGTCACACAGCCCCCACGGCTGCACTTCCTGCACCACCTGCCCATGTGACTGCGACCGAGTCCTCCACGCGGCACAGGAGTCGCTGTCCTGGAAACACCTCCCTCTCTCCATGGCTTCAGAGCACCCTGTTAGGCACAGAATGTTTTTAGGGGAAAAAACTCCAAATTCTGGATCTTGTCTTGAGAAGGGACCACAATAGCATTGCTTCCCACTGAGATGGAAGCAGATCTGATAAACGGTCAGAGGCAGAAATGTCACATGGCTCAGAGAACACCCTTCTGCCCTTCCTCACACATGCCCCCCCGGGGGCCACAGTCCAGGAAGCAAACCGCAGAAGAGCTGCTCTCGTGGGACCCGGCAGAGGCAAGAGAGGCTGTGGCTGCCACCCCCACCCACGTTTGCTTATTATGACATGCTCTCAGTTTTCGTGACTCAATCAATGATAAGAATAGGATTGAAATACACAGTAATAGTGTACGTATGCACCTGGAGTGTATGTGTCTCGTATACATTGTATATTATATAGTTAGAGTATCCTAATAGTAACGGTGGAATAGTGAATGGTAAAAGAAATAAACGTTATTAGAGTGACACTCAGTGTAAGGGAAGCTGTCTGCCCTGGCTGTGTGGAGCTGATTTTCAGAGACACTCAATTGCAGGCAGCTCCTGGCCGGGCTCTTCCCACCTGGGGCTCTCTATCCTGAGTTCTCATCCTAGCATCTTCCAGGGAAGGCAAAGTTTCTACACACACTCCCACCTCTTCTCAAGCTACTTATTTTTCCTCCCAGTGAGCAGTTCCCCTGCGTCTCGGTGTCTTGTTAAGCATACCCCCTTTGAAAGTTTCACTTATTTAGTTATTTCCAACTATGATGTTCTCCAGAAAAAGGCCCTTCTGGGCGGATGTCCTGATAAAAATGCCAGGGCCTCCGCCATCTCAGTTTGAAGCCCTTCTAAAGCTTTCCCCTGGAACCTTCCTCTGGAATTCCTGGTGCTGGCGCCTGGTGCCAGACGTCTGGGGCCTGGGGAGCGGGTGGAGCAGCCGCTTAACTGCTTGCTGCCCAGAACTTCCCCTCACTGAAGGTTGGTGACTTCCAAACCTGCAGTCCCAGCACTTGGCTGTAACTGGAGAAGTCTCTGCAGCAGGCTGCTGGGTCCCGTCCTCAGCGCTAACGTGTGAATACAGCAGTGAGCGCCCTCCCACCGCAGACCGGCCCTGGGCTGACTTCCCTGGCTGACCCAGCTGTGTGGACTTTCCCTAAGAGCCCTGGCCGGCACCCCCAGGTCCCCAAGCCCCCAGGCTACCACGAGATGGCACTGCCCCCACTCTGGGGCCTCCACCACCCGCCAGGGCCACAGGGGCTGCCCACAGGGCTTGCTTCCAGATTGGACCTGAGCGGGTGCTGCGGTCACTGGACTGGAATTGGCGGCCAACACAGCTGCGTTTGGACAGAACGCATCACTCTTCGGGCCCATCTTTGTTTCCTAATTTAGTTTCCCACACTCTTGCTGAAGGCTCCGGCTCCTTAAATACTACCGTTACTTGTCATTCCCAGCAGGCAGTTTTATGAACTGACAGTGAAGAGAGGCAGCGTGAGACTGTGGACACACCCGGTGTGGACCTCAGTGTGGCTCCAGGAACGTGGACTCCTCAGTTTCTGGCCGTGGGGCACCCCCGACCCCAATTGGGAGACCCGCGCCGTGGCACTGGTGGCCGCTGCCTCCTAGAGGGTCCTCTGGGTGGTTTTCTCCCATGCGCTTAATTCACTCCACATAACTCAGTTCCGATTTTTTATCTGTAAGGTAGGAGAAGTCGGGATGGGGAGATCCTTAATAGATATGACTCTCTAAATATGCTCAATAAGGACTTTTTAATCCAGCCCTGAGAAAATGGGCCTTTTTGACCTGAAGGTGGGAAGTGCCCAGTGCCCACCTCCCAGCAGGAGCCGCCTTCTGACCACACTGCAGGGTTTCAGGAGCTCAGGCCCCACAGGGAGGTGAGGACGAGGCCGCCGCGCACAGCCCCTCTGAGCACAGCATCTCAGGGGCCCCTGGGTGCTGCCGACAACGGGGGTCCAGCCCGGGACGGAACCACCTGGCAGGACCCTGGGGTCCTCTGTCTACTTCTCAGCCTACAAGGCCGGCCCTAGGCCCCAGGCTGCAGCCGGGCAGTGAGGCCCCGTGCGCACGGTGGGACATGGGAACAGACAGGGCCACCCCGAGGTGGCCCACAGCTGTCGCTCAGCGGCCTTGAAAGAAGCGTCTACAGCGAGAGAACATGGATGACGGGTTTCCGTGAAGTCAATCAAAGCAGCGGACGGTGCTCCGTGTCCGTCGGGGCGGGTCGTGCTCCGTGTCCGTCAGGACGGCGGGCCCTGCGGTGTGTCTGTCCTCATTCCCCATTTAATGCGCCTCCGTCTTGGCCTAGCCTCAGCAGCTGTTTTTGGCCGCGGCTTTTAAGCCGTGAAAGAATTTGCAGGGAATGTCCTTGGCCCCTCATGCAGCGCCTCCTCCCTGCTAGGCTGCTTCCTCTGCTGGATCTAAAGCAAGAGTGAGGAAGCGGGGGCTCGCGTGTTCCTCCTTCTCCCCTCCGGGGCCCACCGGGGCCGAAAGCTTCTGGGAACCCGGCGGGGAGCTCTGCTCCTGAGCCAGGAATTGCTGGACACCACGGAGCTGCTGTCTCCAGGGCCTGTCTAATGTTCCCAAGTGCTTCTGTTCATTTGCTAATCCACACAGCACAGCTCAGAATGGTCCAAATGCTACCTGAGCTGGAAAGGACTTGTGGGATGTGTTAGTAATGGGTCATGCAACGTTTTAACGTGGACTTGAAGCCGTCAAAATTTCAGTGTTATTTCTTAACAACAACAAAAAGGCTGCGTGTGATAGCTCATACCTGTAATCCTAGCGCTTTGGAGGCTGAGGCCGGAGGGTCGCTTGAGATCAGGAGTTCAAGGCTAGCCTGGGCAACACAGTGAGACCTAGTCTCTGTTAAAATATTTTTTCATAAGATGTAACTCTGCCACAGAGTGTTCACTCGTGGATGAAGTGTGCTGATGCAGGGGCGCTGCACACAGTTCCATGGAGCCATGCTGTGTGCCTGGCACCTGGACATCTGGAGCCATGGAGCAGTGCTGTGAGCCTGGCACCTGGACGCCTGGAGCCACAGAGCAGTGCTGCGTGCCTGGCACCTGGACGCCTGGAGCCACGGAGCAGTGCTGCGTGCCTGGCACCTGGACGCCTGGAGCCACGGAGCAGTGCTGTGTGCCTGGCACCTGGACGCCTGGAGCCACGGAGCAGTGCTGCGTGCCTGGCACCTGGACGCCTGGAGCCACGGAGCAGTGCTGTGTGCCTGGCATCTGGATGCCTGGAGCCACAGAGCAGTGCTATGTGCCTGTCACCTGGACATCTGGAACCATGGAGCAGTGCTGTATGCCTGGCACCTGGACATCTGAAGCCACTCCCCCATTTAAGGGTTTGAAAGCAGGAAAAGCCACCTATGGCTAAGAAGAGACAAAAAATAATTCTAGAAAAGATGAAATACGGGAAAAGGGGAGATGGGCCTGGCAGCCTGGGCACCGCCTGGCTGTCTGCTGCGGAGTGGCCAGGAGTTCTGGGGGTGGGTGTGGGGAGGGGTGGCTGTTAGGGTTCCACAGAGGTGCACCCAGGGGGCTGCACCCCCACACTCTTCCCTCCTTGGAATCAGGGCCGGAAAGCAGCTCGGCCCCTCGGCCCCTCGGCCCCTCTTGCTTCCTGACCACTGGGAGGCAGACCCTGTCCTTCCTATTTTATTCACATGACAGACCTTCCTCCAGGGCCCGCAGTGTCCTGGGCACACACCGAGATTCTGAGTGGAGAGGGTGGAAAGGACACACGGGATGCTCCTGCCGGCGTGAAGCTGACAGCTCTTGAGGCAAGAGCCACGGAGGAAGCAATGCGCCCCCCATGATGAGTGGGGCGGAGGAGGGACCCCAGCCACACGGGAACAGGGAAGGGGGCTGTTGGTGCGGGTCAGTGAAGGCAGCAGAGACATCCCCAGCAGCACAGCCCGGCCCTGGGAGCTGTGTCACCAAGCCCAGCCACAGAGGGGCCTCGCCTCGGGCTCTCAACTGCGTCCCCACAGGGCCAGGCCTGCAGCAGCAGGAGCTCACAGAACATGGTTCTGCAGGACCCATCTCACCTGTTCTCCCAGGCCTGGCTAGCCCAACATCTGCCTCTTGTGGTTGCCATTTAATGTCCTTTTTCTACATTCAACCTTCAAAATATCCCTATGAGGCAGGGAACTGTGTTTGCTTTTTAATTTCCATTTTACAAATAAAACACCCAGGCTTAGAGAGGGCCCTAGAATGAGTCAGCAGTGGAAGCAGGACTTAAGCAGAGAAAGTCTAATTTCCCAGCCTGTCCTCCGCTTCTGCCTGGAGCTCCTAGATTGCAGGTACCAAGGATCCCCACAGGCAAGCCTGGAGCCAGGGGAATGAGGTTCTGCCCTGTGCCCCACTGCTGAGGAGCTGCTGGTTCATGGGTTAACGCTCTCCCCCAGGTCTGCCCCTACAACTCTGCAAGCATTTAGTCCACTGTGGGAAAAAGAAAGATCTGAGCCAATCTTTAAAATTCTGCAGCAAGACCCATGAAAGAGGAAAGGCCTGGGAAGCTCCCCACCCCTAGTAAGGTGGAGGCTGGAGCCGAGGCTGGAGTGGAGGCTGGAGGGGAACCTGCAGGGGAAGCTGGAGGCAGCTTCTGCAGAAGCGGAATCCTCAAGAAAAAATCATTGACGTCAGTCTGTTTCCACGTTCTATTCTGTGGGTTTTTACTAAACACGTCCCATCTACAAAGGCTCCTGGACACCGGGATACGTGCAGCAACGTGCTTGGCTTTCCAGGAAGCAGCCTTAGATGAGCAGAAGAGGGAAGGATAACCAAGAATGTGAACCGCCACGTCCACGCCCCGGAGGCTGCGCTCCAGGGTGCAGGGGACTCGAGGAAGGCAGCGGCGGGTGGGCCCCTGGTGCAGTCCTGCTTTGTGGGCAGAACAGTAAAGACTTGGGAGGTCAGTTGGATGGGACGGGTCAGGACAGCACCCTCAAGTGGGAGTGCCAGGGGCATTCACTGAAAGGCAGAGAAGATCGTGAACCTGGGGAATCCCCAAGCGGTCAGTGGAGGCCGCGAGTGTGGGAAGAGCCCGGCACAAAGGCGGTCTAGGATGGTGCCCCCAGCTTTTTGGCACAAGAGTCCAGTTTCATGAAAGATAATTTTTCCATGGAAAGGGGGTGGGCTGGTTTCTGGATGAAACCGGTCCACCTCGGATCATCAGGCATTCGATTCTCATAAGGAGCAGGTGACCTAGATCCTCTGCAGGCACAGCTCACAGTAGGATGTGTGCTCCTGTGAGGACTGAATGTGCCACTGGGCTGCTGATGGGTAGGAGGCGGAGCTCAGGTGAGAAGGCTCCCTGGCTAGCCCACTGCCCACCTCCATTGTGCCGCGGGGTTCCTAACAGGGCATGGCCCAGGGTGGGGACCCCTGCTCTAGGAGATAACCCCAGCATTGGCAGCTGCTCCCAGAGAAGCTGCTGGAAGCTCTCCTGGGGGGTGGGGAGCAGTCACAGCTGAGTCCCTGGGGCCATTTCTCAACTGTGGGACAGAATGGATGGGACCCAGGCTGAGGCCCAGGGACCGCACTGATGGAGAAGCACAGACTGGACTGAGGTGATGATGGAAGGGAGGGGTCTCAGGCTCACACAGAGGGGGCCACTCACCTGGGAGGATGGCGAGGAGGAGGAGGCGGGTCTTGGTGGCCCTCCCGCTCTCCACACCAGCAGCTCCTGGCCCCTCAATGCCATCCACAAACAAGGCAAGCGGAACGCGCCAGGGAGGTTCAGAGAGCAGAAGATGGGAGCTGCTCCCTGCATTTCTGAGGGTCACACTGAGCAGGGCTGGGCCACATGCACTGCAGACCAACTGGGAGACACCCTCGTCCCAGGGCCACAGCCTCAGGACCTCTGCAGGAGCCCCTCGCCCAGGGTGGCAGCTGCACTCAGAGTCTTCTTCTAACTTGGTCCAGCAAATCCTGCGGCAGGCATTTCCGGGGCTCAGCCAGCATCTTCCAGGTCCTGGGTGCGCTCACCCTCACCCTGGGCCTCCACAAATGGCATTCCGGTGTTTTATTCTTTCAGAAATCATCACCAGGCCCCTGTTCTATCTCCAGCACCATGCCCTCCTGGGGATACAGAGCAGTGAACAAAAAAGTGCATTTTAATTCTGGCCCTCAAGGATACATTTTCTTCTCATTAAACTTTATAACACAGTCAATTCACTACTTTATTCTCATTTCACAAGTGAGCAAGCAGGAATGTGTAAGTCTCTCCTAGCCAGCGCCACGTCCTGTGTGCGTTTGCGCATGGGGGATGGCGCGGTGTGAGGTTGATGGGCCTCCTGGCTTCACAAAGGACTTGCCGACTGTGGGCACCCGAGGCAGAGTCTACCTGGACGGAGGTCCGCAGCGCAGGCACACCTGCAGGAAGCCCTGTGCCACAGCCTGCGTGCGTGCAGTCGCAGGAAGGGGAGTGTGGCCTTAAAATCCAAGCATCCTGTTTTAGGAGAGCCTTAACAGACCTGCGGAGAACTTCTTACTTGACAGACGAAAATCTTCAGCCCGCCGTCGGAAGTGGATTTACAGAGAGCTAGGGAAGCAGATGTGTCGGCTCCGCTCCAGCTGGACTTGCAGGGCGTCCTGGGGATCTGTTGGGGAAGGAGGAGGGGGCCCAGGAGGGGTGCCCCAGAGCGGGGACTGCTGCCAGCTTGTCACCCAGGCCCCATCGGGGAGACCTGAAGAGGAGTCTGTTTCCTCGGGCAAGGGAGGGGTTCGTTCACTCCCGACACTAAAGGGAGCTGGAAGAGCACAGGGATTTCCTGTGAAAACAGCAGCAGACGGGCTCG
Organism: Plecturocebus donacophilus; assembly: GCA_004027715.1. Classification (NCBI taxonomy): domain Eukaryota; kingdom Metazoa; phylum Chordata; class Mammalia; order Primates; family Pitheciidae; genus Plecturocebus; species Plecturocebus donacophilus. Next base: position 29,405 of record PVKP010018079.1, read on the forward strand.
GAGGCCCTGTCAGAAAGCCGCAGGGCCAACGTCTAGCACCGAATGAATGAAGAAGGAACAACAGCAAGGGAACCAGCAGCCAGGACCCTCTCCGGGACTTTGGATTCCTGGCCTTGCAGTCGGGGTAGCAGGAGAAACCAGGGCGCCCACCGTGCACACCCCGCCACACGACCTGGCTCCGAGGCCTCTCTGTTCCTGGGGCTTCCCCGACAAATACTGGGGATTGTCTTAGATGTTCCAGGGCTGCAAAAACAAATACCACACCTCAGGCAGCTTAGAAACCAGAAGTGTATTCCTCTAGGTTCTGGAGACCGGACGTCCAGGGCCAAGGTTCCAGAAGGTTCGGCGTCTGGTGAGGGCTGCACCTTCTCACTCTGTCCTCGCACGGGAGAAGGGGTGAAGGAGCTCCTGGGTCCCTGTTTTGAGGGCCCAGATCCCATCACAAGGGCTCCTGATCCAGGGCTTTGCGGCCTCCCACAGGCCCCTCGTCCTCACACCGTCATGGTGGGGGTCAGGATTTCCGTGCACGGTTTTTCAGGGGACACAGGCAGGCAACAGCAATGATTATTTAGAATTTTATGAATATTCTAATATAGTTGTGAGGTGAAAACATCACATAAAAAATCACAACTTAGACCTGTGGTGTGGATGAGGTACAGTGAAAATATTTTCACACACCACCTGCACTAGTACAGAGTGTTTCTAGATGTATCCCTAACACGTCATCACACCACTCATGGACAGGGTCCCCCTAACACTTAATATACAGGTGAAAGGCATATTATATACATACAGAGAATAACCATGTATGTCATATACATACATAAAACATTATAGGCCGGGCACGGTGGCTCACGCCTGTCACCTTAGCACTTTGGGAGGCCAAGGTGGACAGATCACCTGAGGTCAGGAGTTCGAGACCAGCCTGGCCAACATGGCGAAACCCTGTCTCTACTGAAAATACAAAAATTAGCCAGACATGGTGGTGGGTGCCTATAATCCCAGCTTCTCGCAAGGCTGGGGCAGGAGAATCACTGCAACCCCGGAGACAGAGGCCGCAGTGAAGGCACCACTGCACTCCAGCCTGGGCCACAGAGTGAGACCCTATCTCAAAAGATGACCACAACAGCAACAACGTTATATGCAGAAGTTTTTCACCTCCCCCATAGTTAAGGCCATATGGCCCCTGGCCTTTAGCACAGTGAGGCCCCAGTTGACCCTGGGCTGGGCATGTCCAGGAGCCCCTGGGAGGGAGGGAAGGCCCCTCCGAGGCCGAGGAGTTGTGAGGAAGCCGGGGCACGGACTGCAGGGAAGAGGCGCTCCGCACACAGCACATGCCATCTTCAGCACACACCCAGAAGGACAGACAGAAAGGGAGGCTGAGGCACCTTCCTGCCCCAGAGGCCACTGGCCACGTCTGCCACATGCACTGGGAAGAGCTGAGGCCGACAAACCAGCAGCTGAGAAAGTGAAGAGACACCAGGAAGTCTGAAAACAGGCTGAATAGTTGGTGATATTAGGAAACTGGCTAAAATGTGGGGTGAGATAAGGTTGTTGCGTCACGTGTTCTCATCCGGGGCTGGGAAGCGGGAGGAGCGCAGGTGACTCGCCGTGAGAGATAGCAACTGAACGTGGGGGTGCGTCCTTCTGCTCTCTCTACTTCTGTATATTTGAAATTAACTTTTAAACCCACCCTTTCTATAAGCTTGATGCTTTCCATAATAAAGAAGATTCTTAAGCAATATTGTCCCTCTATAAAAGTTCCAAAAAGCTCTGAAAGTTCTGCAATGAAGGACAAGTTTCCTCCCATCTCGGCGCCCCAGCTCCCAAGACTTCCCCTAGAGGCAGCCCCAGCCGAGTGCCCATAATCAGCGCACAGCACATGCATGAGTGCACGGACACACACACATGCACACACATACACACACCTCGTGTGTGCATAACTGGTCATACTGTATGCGTCTGTCTTTTTGCTTTTTCTCAATTTCAGACAGCCTTTGCTGGCAACCGACCTAATGAAATAATGCTCTTCTACGCCTTGCTGACCACTGCTTCCCTGCAGGGTGGGGACATCAGACAGTTGACTAATGGCCGTCCTGTTTCTCATCCACAGCTTGTCGGGATGCCCAAGGGCCACGTCAGCGATGAAGAAGGCCAAGCTTTCTGGAGAGCAGATGCTGACCATCAAACAGCGGGCCAGCAACGGTGAGCACCCCCAGCCCTCAGGGCGCACGTGTTCAGGAATGCCCAGTGGGCACAGCCACGCCAGATCTGTGTCCTTTAACCATTACAGCTCCCTTTTCTTAGAAAGCAGAGGCAGGGATGATGCCGGCCCTATCCTCTATAAAGCTAAGCAACGTCAGAAGAAAGCAGCCTTTCTCAAAACCGTCTCCTCACTTCACTGACTTCACTACTCACCCGCATCACAAGCCCGAGTCCTGAGGGTCTCTCCTGCTCCCTGGAATCTCAGGGCGCCCACATTTCTGCCTCTGTCCCTCAGCTCTCATCCTGGGTTTCTCCACCTAAGAGCAGCTCTGGGGCCCCCAGGCCACAGATGACAAGGACGGCACCCCCTCCCATCTCGCCGTCACTCTTGCATGTCTGGTGCCTGATTTTCCTGATTCCACCTGCAAATCTGTTTTGTTCTGAGGGTCTCTCTTGCCACCAACTGACACAGGTGTGTAAAGAATTCTGCAGATGAAAACTAGGGGCCTCTGGAGGAGCAGGAGAGAGAAGGGCCACTAAGGCCTTAGAAACAGCCACAGTCCCCCTTCATGATCTGGGGACTCTATTTGCAAGTTCAACTCCCTGCTGAAATCAATTTGTAGTTACAGGCAATGATCTCGGTGCTTGTGTGGTTACTCCTGTGCATTCACAGAGCAGGGGACACTGAGGCTTCCCGTGGCAGGTTCCCAGCAGCGGTGAGGCAAGACAAGACTCAGCCCTCTTGTCTCAGGCTAAATGAGAGTCCTTCCCACGGTCTATTTAGTGCCCTGTGTTATGTATCTTTGCCCTTTTGTTCGGTGACTTTGCTGTGTAACCTGCCCCCAGATAAACAGCCGAAGTGTCTGGTGTTCCTAAGTGCAGGGGGCTGTGATGTGCCTGCAGGGAAACCATGCGTGTTAGCCAGGCTCCCTGGAGACAGGAGTCACCGTTGTGACTGGTGGCTGTGAGATCAATGTTAAGGAATCCACATTATCTATTAAATAAGTTGTCTTTAAATGGGAGCACACACAAAACAGGCGTATGAGTCTCTCTCACACTGCTATGAAGAAATACCCAAGACCGAGTAATTTATAAAGGAAAGAGGATTGATTGACTCACAGTTCCACATGGCTGGGAGGTCGCAGAAAACCTACAATCATGGCGGAAGGGGAAGCAAACTCACGTCCTTCTTCACAAGGCAGCAGGAGAGAGAAGTACAGAGTGAAGTCAGAGAAGCCCCTAATAAAACCACCAGATACTGTGAGAACTCAGTATCATGAACAGCGTGGAGGTCACCACTCCCATGATTTGATGGCTTCCCACCAGGTCCCTCCCACAACATGTGGGGATTATAGGAACTAAAACTCGAGATGAGATTTGGGTGGGGGCACAGCCAAACCATATTAACAGGGCTTTTTAGTGATCAACTGACAAAAATGGGACCAGAGGCTGGCAGGAGGCTGGCCCTGTGTTTCCAGAAGCAGTGACTCTGCTCTCCATCTGTGTTCAGGTGACTTTGCAGCGCAGGGCCCCTGGGAAGAATGAGGTCAGCTGTAAGCTGTAGCCACTGAGCAGACCAGTCCCCTTCACAGTAGAAGCCCAGCCTCCCCTTCTCAGCTCACACTTGCAAGATGCACCCCTAATTTTGTATTTCTAAAAGGAGCCAGCAAAGCTCTTCAAGCACCACAGAGTATGGGACAGCCTGGGGTGAAGGCCCTCAGCCCTGTGATGCGCAGATCTGTCCTACAAAGCTGGCCCTGGGAGAGCCTGGGACCCCGCTGCTTTACCTTTACCAAAGGGCACCTCCTTCCCAAATGTACCAAGACTGAGCCACACCTGAGCAGCTCCGAGGCAGGCAGGCATGAAGCCCTGGGCCGCAGTCACGGGGGTCTCCTCTCATCTGACTGTGATGGGTCCTGAGAGCAGCATGAGAGATGCCTGAATGTCCCAGTGTCTGAAGGGTTCCCTCTCCCAGCGGCAAGCACTAACTATTCCTCAGCGTTCCTATTACCATTGCACACAAGGGACGCGCTCACTTGGAGGGATAAAGGTGAGCAGTTGGTCTGTGACTATAAACTAGAGGAACCAAAAACTGGGCTTCATCCCATCATTCACCAGAAGAGTCATCAGCTTCCTGGCATGTGTCCTCAGAGGCTGGGGCTCCTGGAGCCATCATCCTGTCTCTCAGGCTGGTCCTGGCAGTTTCTGCCTTCCAGCATACCCTGACCAGCTTCACACCCTCTCCCCATGGCTGCAGCCCTAAACAGTGTAAAGTCCCCCAGTGTGGACCCCACTTCTGAGACACCAGGATAGAGAGCCAACGTTTGCTTCCCAGTTACTATGGAGCAGTGTTCCTTGCCAGAAGAAAACACTGCCTGAGCTCCATCTACATGCCGGGCGGTTTTCAAAATACTTAGCGGGCATTTCTCCCCTGAAAAACCCTGGATTCGAGTGGAAATCCTTAAATAAATTGATCTGAGTCCACGTCCCTTTGTTCCCCATTCATGAAGGAAGTGCAGTTAGGTTATGGAGGCCAGTTCAAATCAGAAAAGGAAAGAGGACATGGAGAGAAGAGACCTGCAATCCTGGAGGAGGGGCCATTCACACCTGGGCTGGGCCCGCTGGGCAGCCGTAGGCAGATCCCTCAGCTGACCGTCTCTTCATCGCTGGGCCTGAGGCGGCCTTTAGGGCACTAGACGTTCCTATCACTGCTGCACACAGAAAAACAAGCGCTAACTCAGAGGGATAAAGATGAGCAGCTGGTCTGGGACTATAAACTAGAGGAACCAAAAACTGGGCTTCATCACGGGAAAGCAGCCGCTGTACGGGCATCCCAGGGTCGCTGCCCAGCCGCTGGGCCCGGCTCCCGCTGCTGGGCAGCCTTCAGCCAGGTCCCTGCATTTCACCCAAGTTGCTGGACACATCGTTCGTGTAGTGCTGTTCTAGGACAGAAACAGGTCCCCCTGCTGCAGATCTTAATGCACCCTGTCCATCCATGGGTGAAAAAGACGAGCTGCAGGTCCCTGGGAGAGCAGGTAGTGGAAGTGGGTCCCACCCAGGTCTTCCTAAGTCCAAGTGTCTGCTGAGTCTGGGCGGTCAATTCCTGGCATGTTCGCACCGAACCCCGGTGGTTCTTACTAACCCCCAGAGCACAGCTGTGTGCTCAGCCATCGTTTCTGTCTGTGTAGCAAGTCCAGGCAAGGCCAGGGGACTTTTCTGCTGCTCTTCAGGGGACCGAGGCACAGCATGCCTGTCACTGCCCTGATGCCATTCTTCACATCCGAGGCTCTGTGTTCCTGCTGCCTTGCTGCAGATGTGTATCTGTATCTTCTCTTTTTCCTTTTTTTGGACAGGGGCTCACTCTGTCACCCAGGCTGGAGAGCAGTAGCATGATCTTCGCTTACCGCAGCCTCCACCTCCTGGTTTTAAGCAATCCTCCCACCCTAGCCTCCTGAGTAGCTGGGGCTATAGATGTGCACCAGCACACCCAGCTAATTTTTGTGTTTTTGGTAGAGATGGGTCGCACCATGTTGCCCTGGCCGCACTCAAACTCCTGAGGACAAGCAGTTTGCCTGCCTCTGGCTCCCAAAGTGCTAGGATCACAGGCATTGCCACCATGCCTGGCCCTAAATATTTTAAGAGAGACGAGGTCTCACTATGTTACCCAGGCTAGTCTTGAACTCCTGATTCAAGTGATCTGCCCACCTCAGCTTCCCAAAGTGCAAGGATTACAGGCATGCACCACAGTGCCCAGCCTTCTTTTCTTTCCTCTCCTGAGTGTAAAGCCTTTCCTGGGGTTACTTTTACACCTTCAGTATAACAAGACTGCTCAGCAGCTTCCCTCTGCATGAGGCCTGGACACTGTGCGGGGCAGAGAAGCCACCAGGGCCCACCGTGAGGCCCCGACCCAGCCGAGAAGGGCCTGGCACTGGATTTTAGCTTTCTCTTGAGCATGTGTCTGAAAGAGAAGCGGCTATTCTACACATCCTGGAAGTTCTCTTTTGGCTCTGAAGTATTTTTCTTTCTTTCTTAAAGTTTAGGGACGAGCCTCCTCTCACGTCTTCCCCCGACAGGTGACATTATTTTCTTTATCCGTGGAGTGATCTCATCATGCGTGGGCACTCAGCCCAGCTCCAGCTGCCAGCACAACTCTGTTAGCTAGTCTCCCTTCAGAGCGCTTTTGCAGAAGTTTGCTGGATGCCTCTTAGCGCCTGGGCACCTTGGCTGAAGTTGCACCATTCGTGACTTTTTGTGGGGTGAGGCCGGGGCAGTCTTTAGGAGAGCAGGAAACAAGATCATGCTTTGTTCTTTCCTTTGAAGATCAAAGCAGAAAGCAAGCTAGGGAAAGGAGCTCTAGCCCCGAAAATGAGCCCACCCACCCAGATCTCCCTGCTCCCTGAGGGGTCTTCACACCCACCCAGATCTCCCTGCTCCCTGAGGGGGCTTCACACCCACCCAGATCTCCCTGCTCCCTGAGGGGGCTTCACACCCACCTAGATCTCCCTGCTCCCTGAGGGGGCTTCACACCCACCCAGAGCTGTCCTCTTCCTGAGTGGGCTTCATGCCCACATGTGCCTGAGGACTCACAGTATGTCCCAGGGATGTGGCTATGGACAGTTCTACAAAACCAGACCATCCTCTTCCATAGCCCCTCGTCCTCCAGAATCCCATGGGCCAAGAGAATGATGTGACCTGCCGGTTCTTCCCTGGCACCACTTCCCCTCTCCTTCCTCCACCTTGCAAAGGAATGGCGTGCTGCACGGAGCTGCAGTGGGCGGCCCCAGGACTCAGGAGTTCCCAGGCTCCCACAAGGGGCCATTGGTGATCACTTGGGCCTAAGGGGGTCCCCAGGACAGAGCAGAGCTGTGGCAGTAATATCCACCCACCCATCACTCCCAGAACAAAATTAGAGATGAAAGGTTGTCGTGAGACCCGTGTCAAGACTTTTATTTGGATTTAAAATGACACTGACTTCAGTCAGAACAGCTGACCTGATCTGGCAGATCAGTTAGATAACAAAGCCTGGTTTGCCTGTTAGTTTGACATTTCTCATAAATTCTTGAAGTTAAACATCTTGACCTAAGGTTTTTGATAGAAATATGTTGAAAGCTAATCTGCCATAAGATTAGAGTGTGTATATATATATGTTGAAAGCACTCTGCGAGCTGGGGACCCTGGGAACATGCTTGAGAAGAGTCCAGCTGCGATGACTCTAGAGGCAGCGTCACCTCGCCCGTGTTCTGCAGGCTCCTTCACGCGGCATGCTCTAAAGGCATTTCGATGCTTGCAATTTCACAGAAGCTTGTGGAGAATGCTTCTTAAATGATACATTTGTTCATGATTTAGTTGCTTTACAAACTGGGTTGTTTTGCATTGGGTATTTTTACTTGGAGTATAACTTTTTTTTCATTTCACTAAAAGCAGCACCTAAGGCCAACCCCACTAATCCATCACTTCTCTTACTCTCGCCTTTCCAACATCTCAGTAGAGAGGAGCCTCCGCCTCGTTCCGCTGATGTCAGCAGGGTTTCTGGGGTGCTCTCGAGCCTCAGCCTCTGCTTGATCACACCCCTTCTGCCCTTCTGTCTGCAGTGCTTGAAAACGGCATCTCCCCACCGGAAGCCTCCTCGGAGGCCTGGGCTGGATGTGTTTTCCCTTAGTTTTGAGTGGAGATCCACTGTGGTGCCGTGTGACCAATGAGAACAGCAATCTCAAATCCTGAATGTTCTAGGGTAATTGGGTTTGCAAAACTCCTGCCCTCCTTCTGTGTATACCCAATTGTGTGAGGTCAAGTGATCACAATAGAAAGGAATCTCCATCTCTTTGACGTTGGCAGTAGAGTGTTGCCAGTAACCAGACACAGCTGGCCAGGGAGCAGGTGTCCAAATGCCCTTTGTAACTACAGACACCAGGGCCCTGTGCCCAGCTATGCCGAGACTGGTCCATGCAGCCCCATGGACCTCAGCAGGGCGGCAGTCACACACCAGGGTCACCTGGATAGTCAGGTGCACACCTGGCCGAGGTCGTCAATCTGGCAGAGTTTACAAATTGGGAACTCTGTTAGTTAATACATGTTTTTTAATCATTCAGAATGAGATATTTTATTCGCTAAATGTCAAATATTCAGAGAGACCTTTTGCGGCCACCTCCCTCCAGGCAGCTCCCAAGTCCCTCTCTCCCACTTCCCACAGCTTCCTGTTGGTGGATGAGGAGAGGTCATCCTTGGCATTTCCCAGACTGCACTTGTGTTACACGTCTGTTGTCCATTTTCCTACCCAGAACCTAAGCTGAGTGAGGGCAGGGATGACCTGGGCTTGTCGGTGAATGTGCCTGCAGAGCCTCGCTCCGAGCCTGGGGTGTTTGCAGAATGATGGATGCAGAGAGCAGCTGAGAGAAAGAATAAAAGCAGGAGAAAACAGACAGGCCAGCTCAGCAAATCAGCACCTGGACCACATGGCTTCTGCCTTGGGTCCCAGGGACACATCTAAGACCCAGGGTGACTGTCCCAGTAGCTCGACACTCCTCATCTGTGCGTCTCGTTGACTGTTTCTTTTGTGGGGGGACTTAGGCAGGGAAGGGACAGTGGTAGGGAATAGAGAGACACAGAGATTGCGATTATTTTTTTCTTTCTAATTCAAGGGTTTATTTCCCAAGCAAATTCAATTACAAATATAAAAGGAACAAAGAAAACTCCCCAAATTTTAACTCTATTATTTTCGTATATAATAGTTTTAATATATTAATATTCATTATTACAGGTATAGAAAACGATGAAGAAATCAAACAATTAGATGAAGAAATCAAGGAGCTAAATGAATCCAATTCCCAGATGGAAGCTGACATGATTAAACTCAGAACTCAGGTAACAGTTTTTGAAGCCCTCAATTTTAGCTCTAGCACGTGCTGTTACACCAGAGACGCACGGCGTGAAACCGGCTTTTAGGAGAGCTTCACTGCCTCTTCTTTGCTCTTTGTTTCCTTCGTTTCTCCGCCTTATGATCTTGCTCTTGCGTGGACGTCATTCCGTGGCGGTGTTGGCTGTAACAGGGGCCGTGGTCCTCTAGCTTTCAGTCTGCCTGTGTGTTTGTGTTTTTAATAAAGTGCATTTGTGAATAGGAACTTTCAGAGGATCACCTGTTCCTGCAAATGATGAAGCTTTTCCCCCAAGATACTTTAGGTCCTCGTGTTATTTAGTCACTGTCTTACACATACGGTGACAGCCGCTGTTCCTATGTTCCCAGGCTTTAAAATAAGCAGTGCCTGCCACTGAGGACTCCTGGGTGCCTGGGCTTTGTGGAAGGAGCCCCAGTGACCTGCAGCTGCAGAGCCTGGGGTTGGGGAGTGGCAACGGGCAGAGCCTCTGTGGTCACCGAACCCCTCCATGCCCATGGGCAACCCACGAGCTCACAAAGTAAACGTCCTCGGCCTCATCTCACACGCACGGTTTCTTTTTTTTTTTTTTTGAGATGGAGTCTTGCTGTGTCGCCCAGGGTGGAGTGCAGGGGTGCAATCTCGGCTCACTGCAACCTCCGCCTCCCGGGTTCAAGTGATTCTTCTGCCTCAGCCTCCCCAGTAGCTGGGATTACAGAAGTGCAGCACCACGCCCAGCTAATTTTTGTATTGTTAGTAGAGACAAGGCTTCACCATTTTGGCCAGGCTGGTCTCGATCTCCTGACCTCGTGATATGCCCACCTGGACCTCCCGAAGTGCTGGGATTACAGGTGTGAGCCACTGCGCCCGGCCTACACACCCAGCTTCTAACACAGAGAGGCAACTTCCTCAGCCAAGCCGAGGCCACAGAGGCCAGGCCGGACCCTGTTTACCTCCAGCCCTGTGCCTGCCGTCCCACACCTTGCTGTGTTAGGGTCCCAGTCACCAACGTACACTCTGGGAGTGGAATTTATTGGCTGACCGTGTGACCCTCACATTGCCACAAGGTGAGCAGAGGTGCCCCGTCCTCTTAGAAATGAGGTCTCCATCCCGGCCCCTCCACAGAAGGCCACGGTGTGACGGGGTTCTCGGGGGCCGCTGACCAGCCTCTGTGAAGGTTGCTAGGTTTGCTGGGAATGAGCCTGGAGGATCAGCTGGAGAGGAGGATGGTGACACTGCCAGCCACCTACTGATGATGTCGTCCTCCTAACAAACTCTGAGGGGCTCCCTTATATTCCCCCCTCTGCAGATGAAGGGTGAGGGCCTTTCCCGTGGTCAGCCAGGTAGTGGTCAAAGCTCCGCTCTGCTCAGCAGGTGGTTTCCACCCCCTGGACACAGCTTCCCCAGGGATGCAGACATCCTCTGGCACTGGGGCCCCAGCAAGCAACTGAAGGAGATTTCCAGGTCCCCTTGTGGGCACCAAGGATGAGGCCAAGGGCGGGAACTCCTCACAGGCCATGTAGCTGCTGCCTGGGCATTTTAATGCCAACCTACTTCCCCAGAGGGCGTCACTGCCTTGATCTCACAGGCCTGGTAGCCCCAGGGGCTGTGCTCAGCCTTTCCAGAGTCTCACATTGGCCTGGCCAGAGCTCACCCGACACAGGTTGGAATTCCTCTTGAGACTTACCTGAATGTTGGGCTTGGGGAATGGAGTCACAGCCTGTGGCTTTTCTCAGCCCCAGGACCAGCTGAGGCCATGGAAGCAGCATCTTGGACTTTATAGGAGACCCCATGGCTGCAGTCGCACCCATGAGCTGCTGGTTCTGGGAGAGAGTAGGAGGTGGCCATGTCAGCAAAGATTGTTTCACTGGGACAGATCAAAAATTCACCCTTGAGTTGCGTATTAGTCCGTTCTCCTGCTGCTAATAAGGAAAGACCTGAGACTGGGTAGTTTATAACGGAAGCAGCTTTAAGAGACTCGCAGTTCAGCATGGCTGGGGAGGCCTCAGGAGACGTACAATCATTGGGGAGGGTGAATGAGAAGCAGGGCACCTTCTTCACAAGGCAGCAGGTAGGAGAAGTGCAAGCAGAGGAAATGCCAGATGCTGATTTATAAGATCTCCTGAGGCTCACTCATTATCACAAGGACAGCACAGGGGAACGACCCCTATGATCCAATGACCTCCACCTGGTCCCGTCCTTAACACATGGGAATTATGGGGATTATAATTCGAGGTGAGATTTGGGTGGGGACACAGAGCCAAACCATATCAAGTTGTATTCTGTTTAGGAAAATCTTAATTTATTTCCTCCTCTGAATGGCACTTTGTGGGGCACTCTCTCATGAGGCAGAGTGTCCTTGTCTGTCCAGGGTGTTGAGTCCACAGTCTACTGGGGCAACCCAATTCCAATAGGATGCTGTTCAAGAAGGGAGTTCTTCCCACTCCCCGAAATCCCTCCCTCCGCCATGAAGGCCTGCTCCGCTGTGGCCATCCACGAGGGATAGATGGCAGCTCACACGGCAGCTGTGGATGAAGCACGGGCCGCTGGGGCTCAGCCAGGGGCTGAGTAGGCTGAGAGGTCGTGCCACCCGGATCTAAGGCCTAGAGAAGAACACGTGTGCCTGCTCAGGCCGCCTAGCGTAGGAACCCCGGGCACTCTCTGCACGTGCCTGGGCGTGGCCTCCCTCAGGAAGCACCGAGGCCTGCGTCTGCTCTCACGGCCCCTGTGTGCCTTTTGTTGTTTCTGAGCTGAGTGGCTGCTCCTAGCAGCATCCATTTGGACCTGACCTCAAAACTGAATGTTGAGAGTTCACATTTATTCTCACTGACTTGGCTGATGAGAGGTGACTTCCCAGACGTGCCCAGGGATGGACCTTGCCCTATGCTAGAAAGCATGCCCATGTCTCAAAAGGGACAGGCACGCGCTGAGCCAGAGTCCCCCAGCTCTGCAGCTCCTGGAGTTGGAAGATGAGCTCCAGCCTGGAAGTTGTTCTGTGAGCACCAGGCCTGAGAGCCCAGCGGCTGCTGACACAGGCGGCTTAGAGCCGGACATTCCTGAAATGGGTTAGACCCGGGGCAAAACTTATCGGAAAACAGCGTGAGCCCACAGTGAGGAGCCCCCTTGCTGCCGGGGCCGCGGCCACTGCCCCAGGGGCTATGGAGGAGGAACGGGCCGGCCCGCTCTCCAGGGCATAAAGCGGCCCTATCTGATGGCCTCAGCTTCCCTGCAGCAGCCGCCGCGCCCCTGGCATTTCCCTCTCCGTGGCCCTGACTTTCTCATGCTTCTCAGGCGCTCACACTCTCAGGGAGCAAGGCCAGGAAGGGAACAGGCCCAGATCACATGTTTGCTTGTCCACTCGGACCCAAGAGAAAGACAGACTTCTCCCAGGGCCCCATGACACGTTCCAGCCACACTGACCCGGGGATACGGGGCTGCGCATGGAGCCCACCCCAGAGATGACTGATAAGTGGGTGTCCCTGCCCCGACGCTCTCTCTAAAATGGGAGCAGAGGGAAGGACGTCACAGTCAGTGCTCAGGCCTGCGGCCCGTGAGGAGGGTCCCTCGCAGGGAGGGGTCCAGACTTACATCCAGTAAAGAACAGGCCCAAGAGAAGGAAAAAGGAAACTCCATCCACGCCTTTAAATTCACACCTGTGCCGGATGGGGGAGACCGCCCCCCCATGCTCTACGGAGGGGCTGCATGTAACATCTCAAGCCCAGGAGTGTCCTCATTAAAACTCTGAAAGGGGCTTTTCACTGTTCAGCTGCAAGAATTCAAATTAGGACAAATGCCATGTTATTTAATTGAGAAGATGAGTTTTCCAGTTTCGAATGTGTTCAAACACTATTTGGTCCAGTTAGTGCAACCAGCACAATTCCTATGTGGCTGAAAGATCTAGACACCGTGACACCTGGCAGCTTGAAAAGAAGGAGCCCGCCTCAGGGTCTTCACCTCATGCAAACGCAATCGTCCCAACTCCCGGGCACAACCCAGCCTAACCCAGCCTTCCTCCCGGGGCAGCCCAGAACCAGCAGAACAGCTGGCCAGGGTGCTGTGGGCTCCGCTGCTGCACCAGCCCCTCTCAGCTGGATTCGGTGTGGCCTCGGCTTCAGCGGCTGAGGCACCCAGGCTGGGCACACCCAAGCCTTGGCTCTGGACTCCAAGATTCCCCAGACACATCTAATCTGATTGAACTCAGTTCACGCCAGAGCCTGGCGCAGCGATGAGAAAAGCTCGCCCTCTGCCCCAGGGGACTCCCAGAAGTCGCTTGTTGTCAGAATCTGGAGAAGAAGAAGACAGCCACTGAGGAAGCGAGCAGGGGCTCAGGTGCTGGGCGCGTCCTGGCAAGCGGGGCTCCTGCGAACCACCTGAGTGCCGAGGGCCTGGAGCAAGGAGCCTGAGGAGAGACGGCGGGAGTCCTGCAGACACCGGACGGGACGGGAGGTGGAGAAGGGAGAGGAGCACTCCCTCCCAGCACGGCGAGCAGCAGGAGCAGAAGGAGGAGGGCTGCGAGCAGGCTGGGAGGCTGGGAGGCTGCCCCAACGGCCCAGGGTCAGGCTCCGCACAGGCGTCTGTCGGGGGCGGGGGGGGCATTTGAGTATGAAAGGGAGCTCGTGTCTTCAGGCCAGGCTGTTCATGAGAAACCCCCCAGCTCCTGGTGCAAGGCCGGGATGGACCAGCATGAACAGCCCCGTGCTGCTTGACTGCTTCTAAGACTGGCGGGTTGGTTAATCCCACAGCCCGCAGCCCTCATCAGGTGGTGGCTCCTGTCCCTGGGCTAAGCTCCTCTGCAGCCCGGCCTCCCTGGAGCGCCTGCCTCCTCCCTCGGTCAGCAAGGCCTGGGCAGGAGGCGCTCCTCCCGCTCGAGGACGCTGGCCTTGGGGTGTGCCCTTCCACCGGCCCACCGCTCACGTCTTGGGATTCCCACCCTTTACACTTCTTCCAGAAATGTTTTCTAAACACAGCACGCCATCCAGGCGCTTAGTCTACGCCCGGGATTGTCAGACGTTTTCCACAAAGGTCCAGATGGCAACCATTTTTGGCTTCTGGAGCCTGCAGCTGCGTTGCTGCACGACAGCCTCACAACACGTGTGCATGCGGCCCGGCTTCACACAGCGGCATGCGGCGCTGCGATCGGAATTTAATACGGTTCCTATATGTTACAAAATGCTGTTGTTCTTTTTGTTTTCTGACCACTAAGAAGTGCAAACACCATTCTGAGCTGTCTTAGCTTTCAGTGTCAGGCCCGGGCTAGAGCTGACCTTTCCCTGCTCCAGGTGCGGTCAGGGACCGCGCAGTCTAAGAGTCGTGGAGGCCTGGAAGGACAGAAGGTGTTGATGAGTCTGTGAAAATGCAGGTTTGGGCCTAGACTGGCCATCAGCCTGCTGCTGACACTGGAACCTTCCTGGGAAGTCGGAGAATGCACTGCTTCGTTGCAGCCTGAAAAGCCTTCTGTGCTTCCTGAACAATCAAAGAGGAGCTCTGTGCCTGGAGCTCCTCCCTTTACCGGTGACTCAGTGTTCCTGGAAACGTAGACTCAGATGTGCCCGTGCACATCACCCACAATGGCAGAGGCAACTGGCCCCGCTGCCAGCCAGGCCCCCAGACCCACTCTCGATGCCAGCCCCACCCCGTGGAAGCACCTGTGATCAGGGATGCCTTCCGAGTGTGAGGAACCACGTACCGTGGCTGCTAGAGGAGGAAGACACCCGCCTCTGTGCCTCTCCCCAGCCTGCTCGGCCCCATCTCAGCCTGGCATCGAAGGAGGACGGCGTCGGGGGAGCCAGGCAGAGGCTGGAGTCGGAGGGGCTGGGCGGAGGCCGGCATCAGAGGGGTGGGACGGTGCCCCCGCCACGCCTTCCTCAGCCGCGCTATCGCCATGACCCCACAGCGTGCTGGCCAGCTCCACGGCTGCTGAGACACCTTCCCTTTACTGCAGGCCCCTAAGAGCGGGTCGGAGGCCCCAGGAGTAACAAATGTCTTCTCACTGCAAACACACCACACATCTCAGTGTGAGTTCATGTTGTGGGCCGGGAGCATTATTCCCATTTTCCAGGAAAAGAGCCCACAGTTCGCCTGGCTTGGATAGTAAGGAAGGGGCAGCCAGACCCCTGAGACACTCAGTGATGGGCAAGCCAGGCTGTGCTCATCCAGAAGGGCCTGCTGAGAGCCAGTGATGGGGAGGCCTCTGCAGGGCTCCCTGAGCACAGACAGGAAGGCTGAGGGGCCTAAAGCAGCCACCATCTAGCAAAGCCACCAAGTGCAAAGGGCAGGAGCCACCCTGTGCTCAGGGAAAGCACAAAGGTGCCATCCTGCTGCTAGGCTTCCTCATGTGTGTGCCCTGAAACCTCGGCCCTGGGCAATGGGCCTCGCCCTAGGTTAGATTCCATCTCACACACACACACACACACACACACACACACACACACACATGGGTGCGTGCCCTAAAACCTCGGCCCTGGGCAATGG
>PVKP010018080.1:0-44891 GCA_004027715.1 Plecturocebus donacophilus
TTTTTTTTGAGAAAGTCTCACTCTGTCACCCAGGCCAGAGTGCAATTGCACAATCTCAGCTCACTGACACCTAAATCTTCCTCTGCCTCCTAGGTTCAAGCATTTCTCTTGCCTCAGCCTCCTATCTGGGATTACAGACATGTGCCATGAAGTCAGACTAATTTTGGTATTTTTAGTAGAGACAGGGTTTCACCATGTTGGCCAGGCTGGTCTTGAACTGTTGACCTAAGGTGAAATGCCCATGTCAGCCTCCCAAAATGCTGGGATTACAAGTATGAGCCACCATGCCTGACCAGAAATTGATATTAAGTGTATGGGGTAATGGTGGAAGGAACATAGAGTTGGATCAGGCCGAATTTATTGATTTGGCTCACTAAATATGGACCCTGCATTTAATGTTGCAACTGAGAAAGTTAAAAAAGGTTCTAATAGTTTATTTGCTTGGTTAGCAGAAATATGGTTTAAAAGATGGCCCACTGTGAGCAAGCTGGAAATGCCTGATGCCCCTTGGTTTAATGTAGAGGAAGGAATCTAAAGGCTTAGGGAGTTTGGGTTGGTGGAGTGGATTAGTCACCTTAGACCAGCTCATTCTAGCTGGGAGGTCCAGAAGATATACCCTTGACAATGCCTTGCAAAACAGATTTGTGAGGGCAGCACCTGCACCTTTGAAGAGACCTGGAATTGCTCTTTTCTGTATGTCAATCTAACGGTGGCAGCCACAGTCACTACAAAATTTAAATACAATCAGAACAATTAGATCCTGAAGTGTCAGGGGCTAAGTGGTGGCATTGAATCCTCAAAGGCAGGGTGGGTGTAGCTACCATAAAAGAAAGCAGAGGCAAAGTGGCAATCAGAATAGACGGACTCCAGTAGAGCTCTGTCATTGGCTAATTAATCTCGGTGTTCCTAGAAGTGAAATTGATAGGAAGCCTACTGCATTCCTACTTAAATTATGCAAACAGGAAACTTCTAGGTCGAAGGGACAAGACTAATTTGAATCAAAAAAACAAAGAATATGGCCTCTCAATCAATTTTCAGACTTGAGCCAATTTACAGACCCAGAACACCTCAAATGAAAGGGAGTCCGGGTCCCCTTCAGGAAGGACCCCACTACATTACTAACAATCTATGCAGTGAATCTTTCTTCCATCCTTCCCCAAGGAGACCTCTGGCCTTTTACCAGGGTAACTGTGCACTGGGAAATGAAAATGATCAGACATTTTGGGGATTACTGGACACTGGCTCTGAACTGACATTGAACCCAGGGGATCCAAAACATCACTGTGGTCCTCCAGTTGAAGTAGGGGCTTATGGAGGTAAGGTAATTAATAGGGTTTTAGCTCAGGTCTGACTTACAGTGGGTCCAGTAGGTCCCAGACTCATTCTCTGGTCATTTCCCCAGTGCCAGAATGCATAACTGGCATAGACATACTTAGCAGCTGGCAGAGTCCCCATATTGGCTCCCTGAATCGTCAGGTGAGGGCTACTATGGTAGGATAGACAAAATGGATGTTATTAGAGCTACATCTACCTAGAAAAATAGCAAATCAAAACAATATCTCATTCCTGGAGGGATTGTGGAGATTAGTGCCACCATCAAGGACTTCAAAGATGCAGGTGTGGTGATTCCCACCACATCCCTGTTCAGCTCTCCCGTTTGGCCTGTGCAGAAGACAGCTGGATCTTGGAGAATGACAGTGGATTATCATAAGCTTAAGCAAGTGGTGACTCCAATTGCAGCTGCTGTATGAGATGTGGTTTCATTGCTTGAGCAAATTAACACATATCCTGTTACTGCTGTGTGGCCATTGACTTGGCAAATGCCTTTCTCTCCATTCCTTTCCATAAGGACCACCAGAAGAAATTTGCCTTCATCTGGCAAGGCCAGTAATATACCTTTGCTGTTATACTTCAGGGGTTTATCAGCTCTCTGGCTTTGTGTCATAATCTTATTCAGGGACACCTTGATTGCTTTTCACCTCTGCAAGATATCACACTGATCTATTACATTGATGACATTATGCTGATTGGATCCAGTAAGCAAGAGGTAGCAAACTCACTGAACTTATTGGTGAGACATTTGCATGCCAGAGGATGAGAAATTAATCTGTCTAAAAATCAGGGACCTTCTACTACCTCAGTAGAATTTCTAGGAGTCCAGTGGTGTGGGGTCTGTCAAGATATTCCTTCTAAGGTAAAGGAGAAGTTGCTGCATTTGGCCCCTCCTACTACCAAGAAAGAGGCACAACATGTAGTGGGACTATTTGGATTTTGGAGGCAACACATTCCTCATTTGAGTGTGTTACTGCAGCCTATTTATTGAGTGACATGAAAGGCTGTCAGCTTTGAATGGGATTCAGAACAGGAGAAGGCTCTGCAATAGGTCCAGGTTGCTGTGCAAGCTGCTCTGCCATTTAGGCCATATGACCCACCAGATTCAATGGTGCTTGAGGTGTCAGTGGCAGATAGGGATGCTGTTTGAAGCCCTTGGCAAGCTCCCATAGGCCTGAGGTCTCTAGGATTTTGGAGCAAAGCCCTGCCATCTTCTACAGATAACTACTTTTTTTCAAGAGACAACTTTTGTCCTGTTTCTGGGCTTTGGTGGAAACGAAAGTTTGATGGTGGATCAAGTCACCATGCTATCTGAGCTACCTATCATGAGCTGGGTGCTTTCTGATCCATAAAGTGGGTCGTGCACAGCAGCATTCCATCATCAAATGGAAGTGGTACATACATGATAAGTTTCAAGCAGGTCCTGAAGGCACAAGTAAGTTACATGAGGAAGTGGCTCAAATGCCCATGGCTTCCACTCCTGCCACCCTGCCTTCTCTTTCCCAGCCTTCACCAATGGCCTCATGGGGAGTTGACAGAGGACTTGAGCCTGGTTCACAGATGGTTCTGCATGACATAAAGGTACCACCCGAAAGTAGACAGCTGTAGCACTAGAGCCCCTTTCTAGGACATCCCTGAAGGTCAGCAGTGAAGGGAAATCTTCCTAGTGGGCAGAACTTCGAGCAGTGCACCTGCTTGTGCACTCTGCATGGAAGGAGAAATAGCCAGATATGCGATTATATACTGATTCATGGGATGTAGCCAATGGTTTGGCTGGATTGTCAGGGACTTGGAAAAAGCATGATTGGAAGATTGGTGACAAAGAAACTTGGGGAAGAGGTATATGGGTGGACCTCTCTGAGTGGTCAAAACCTGTGAAGATATTTATATCCCATGTGAGTGCTCACCAATGGGTGACCTCAGTGGAGGAGGAGTTTAATAATCAAGTGGATAGGATGACCCGTTCTGTGGACACCACTCAGCCTCTTTCCCCAGCCACCCCTGTTATTGCCCAATGGTCCCATGAACAAAGTAGCCATGGTGGCAGTAATGGAGATGATGCATGGGCTCAGCACCGTGGACTTCCACTCACCGAGGCTGATGTGGCTACAGCCACTGCTGAGTGCCCAATTTGCCCGCAGCAGAAACCAACACTGAGCCCTCGATATGGCACCATTCCTCAGGGTGATCAGCCAGCTACCTAGTGGCAGGTTGATTATATTTCCACATTTCCATTACGGAAAGGACAGAGGTTTGTCCTCCCTGAAACAGACACTAACTTCAAATATGGGTTTGCCTATTCTGCACACAATGTTTCTGCCAAGACTACCATCCATGGACTCACGGAATGCCGTATTCACCATTTTGGTAGTCCACACAGCACTATCTCTGATCGAGACACTCACTTTACGGCTAAAGAAGTGCAGCTGTGGGCTCATGCTCATGGAGTTCACTCGTCTTACCACGTTTCCCATTATCTTGAGGCAGCTGGATTGACAGAACGGTGGAATGGCCTTTTGAAGTCACAATTACAATGCCAACTAGGTGATAGTACTTTGCAGGGCTGGGATAATGTTCTCCAGAAGACCATATATGCTCTGAATCAGCATCCGATGTATGGTGCTCTTTCTCCCATAACCAGGATTCACGGGTCCAAGAATCAAGGGGTGGAGCTGGAAGTGAATAGATCACTCACCCTTAGTGATCCACTAGAAAATTTTTGCTTCCTGTTCCTGCAACATTATATTCTGCTGGCCTAGAGGTCTTAGTTCCAAAGGGAGAAATGCTGTCACCTGGAGACACAATGATTCCATTAAACTAGAAGTTAAGATTGCCACCTGGACACTTTGGGCTCCTCCCATCTTTAAGTCAACAGGCGAAGAAGGGCATTATAGTGTTGGCTGGGGTGATTGACCCGGACCATCAAGATGAAATTAGTCTACTACTCCACAACACAGGTAAGAAAGAATATTCATGGAATATAGGAGATCCATTAGGGTGTTTCTCAGCATTTACATGCCCTGTGATTAAGGTCAATGGGAAACTACCACAGCCCAATCTAGGCAGGACTACAAATGGCCAAGACCCTTCAGGAATGAAGTTGTGGGTCACTCCACCAGGAAAAAAACATAACCTGCCAAGGTGTTTGCTGAAGGCAAAGGGAATACAGAATGGGAAGTAGAAGAAGGTAGTCATCAATACTGGCTATGACCACATGACTAGCTGCAGAAATCAGGACTGTAACTGTCATGAGTATTTCCTCCTTTTGTTAAAAATATGTTTGCGCATGTAGACTCTTTTTTTTTTTTTTTAAGACAGGGTTTCACCATGTTGATCAGGCTGGTCTTGAACTCCCGACCTCAGGTGATCCTCCCGCCTTGGCCTCCAAAGTGCTTGAATTGCAGGTGTGAGCCACCGTGCCCAGTCTGTAGACTCTTGTACTAAAAAAAAATCTTCATTTTATTTCCTTTTTCTTTATCATGTGACAAAAGATTTATTGACTTCCAGGGGCTGGGCTTCAAGAGACAATGATGCAAGATGGCAGCCGCCATGGGCTCGGGAGTAAAAGTACCTTGCAGTCTCTGACTGTTGAAAGGACTCGAAGAAGGCCAGAAAGGAGTAGGGGATGGCACAGTTATCTGGGGTCTAGAAGATGACGAAGACATGACACAAGTTGCACAGGGATGATAATTGGAACTCCAAGAACAATTTATGAAAGCCAATTATACAGCCTTAAAATCGAATGTGGACCTAAATATCGAGAAGTGTCCCCTTTTGTAAGATTTGTGACAAAAATTATTATGAATGGAGTTAATAGTTCTAATGGAGTGGTGGACCCAAGAGCCATATCGGTGATGGCAAAATGGCAGAATTCATAGCATCAAAGTTGTCCTGCAAGAGTTTCAGTGCCGAATGGTGTCTAAAGAAAATACAAGTGGTGGCTCATACCTGTAATCCCAGCACTTTGGGAGGCTGAGGTGGTCAGAACACCTGACATCAGGAGTTCGAGACCAGCCTGACCAACATGGGAAAACCTTGTCTCTACTAAAAATACATAATTTGCCAGGGATGGTGGTGCATGCCTGTAATCCCTGCTACTTGGGAGGCTGAGGCAGGAGAATCTCTTGAATCTGGGAGGTGGAGGTTGCAGTGAGCTGAGATCATGCCACTGCCCAGCCTGGGCAACAAGAGCAAAATTCCATCTCAAAAAAAAAGGAAAAGAAAAGAAAAAAGAATATGAAACTCCCTCAGCTGCCTAAAAGACAGTGAGTGTTACAGCAATAATCAAAAAGAAAAACCACAGGTCCTTCCCCTCCTCCCCTTCAATTTAAGCAGTCTTCATTTTCCACAGTAGTAAATTTCCTAGATATGTCTTGTAGACCTCAAAGTACTGGAAAGGAAGCTCCCATTCAAAGGAAATTTATCTTAAGATATTGTAAATAATACTAATTTTTTGTCCATTTGAAAATAAAAGTTGAGCTATAACAAATTATGCTGTCAACTATAACCACTGTTCACACATTTGAACTTCTGGGATCAAGAAAGTCTATTTAAATTGATTCTCAGCTGGGCACGGTAAATCACGCCAGCGCTTTGGAAGGCCGAGGTGGGAGGATCACCTGAGGTCAGGAGTTCGAGTGCAGCCTGACCAACATCGAGAAACCGCATCTCTTCTAAAAATACACAATTAGTCGGGTGTGGTGGTGCATGCCTGTAATCCCAGCTACTCGGGAGTCTGAGGCAGGAGAATCACTTGAATACGGGAGGCCGAGGTTGTGGTGAGCCGAGATCCACCATTGCACTCCAGCCTGGGTGACAAGAGCGAAACTCCGTCTCAAAAAAAAATTGATTTCCGTCATAACTTGTGGGGCACATCTAATTCAACTGTGAAAAGATACATTACACAATCACCTTGTGGCTGATTATATGGCCTGGGGTCTCTGCCTTCTCCCCTCACCCTCCTGCATCCCATCCTCCTGCAACAATAGCTCTCTAGCCTCCGGGGCCTGTTAGAGTAGATGCGAAGGTTTCAGGTCACAGCCTGTGGGACTACTGCTGGGTGTGGGGGGTGCTTCGCCTGCACCCCTGGTTTCTTTAAGTCTTAAATGATGCCCCTTTCAAGCCATAATGCTGTCCCCATGCTCCTCCACTCCCACCCTTGTGAAGCATAGATTGTAACCCCTCTGCTCCCCTCTGAGACTGATCTTCAGGGAGGAATTCAGGGCTTTCCTCGTATCTTCTCTTCCTGACCTTTATTGAGGGGTGCTGCTTTTTCTTCCCTCCTCCTCAAGTTCCTTTTTGCACCATCACCACCCAGCACCTTCCATGACACTTCCTTGCTTTGGCCAGAAGCCATCAGTTAAGGTTGGAAGAATCTCTGACCTCCCTTGTTTAGTTTTGGAACCGCACTTATTCACTCTCCACCAGCCTGGGAAATGAATACTGGGGCCTCAGCCCTGCCACCCTCTGCTGTCATCAGCCGATGAGTTGTTTTCAGCTCAGGTTTTGATAAGGTGAAAAGAATAGTCACCAGGGTTACTCAGACCTGCCAGCTCTCACAGTCCTTGGTGGTTGAACTCTGAGAAAGACCAGATGAAGCACACAAGATCCATCTGAATTGTTCTACTTTCCTGTAATTACTTTTGCTTTTAAAAATTGAAGAAGTGGCCGGGCAGGGTGCCTCACGCCTGTAATCCCAGCACTTTGGGAGGCTGAGGTGGGCGGATCACGAGGTCAAGAGATCGAGATCATCCTGGCCAACATGGTGAAACCTCGACTCTACCAAAAATACAAAAAATATTAGCCAGGCGTGGTGGCACGTGCTTGTGGACTCAGCTACTTGGGAGGCTGAGGCAGAAGAATCGCTTGAACCCAGGAGGCGGAGGTTGCAGTGAGCCGAGATTGCACCACTGCACTCCATCCTGGCGACAGAGCAAGACTCTGTCTCCAAAAAAAAAACAAAAATAATAATTGAAGACGTTTTAAACGTCTTCAATTCTAGGATCAAGAATGTTTTCAATTCTGGAAAACAAAAAACAAAAAAAAAGATTTACTGACTTCCTATCAACATTTAAGTATTGTTAACTTTATGTAATACTATTCGAGTTGGGGATTGGTGCATTTCTGGTTGTACAAAGGATAGTTGTATTATGTTAGGTGTGATTATGACCTTATTATTTTCTTTATTTGAAGATTATGTATGATCTCAGGAGATGTGTATGGGTTCAAGTTGAAAAAGGGTGAACTCTTGATGGTTAATACTGCCAAGTTGATTGGATTGAGGGATACAAAGTATTAATCCTGGGTATATCTTTGTGGACGTTGCCAAAGGAGATTAACATTTGAATCAGTGGGCTGGAAAAGTCAGATACACCCTTAATCTGGTGGGCACAATCTAATCAGCTGCCAGTAAATATAATAATGTAGCAGAAAAATGTGAGAGACAGGCCTAGCCTTCCAGACTACATCTCTCTCCCGTGCTGGATGCTCCCTGCTCTCGAACAGTGGACTCCAAGCTCTTCAGTGTGGGGACTCAGACTGACTCTCTTTGCTCCTCAGCTTGCAGACGGCCTATTGTGGAACTTTGTGATACTGTAAGTTAATACTTAATAAATTCATATACATATGTGTATATAATTCTATCTTTATCAAGTGGCCAAGTCTTCTCTGATTTTTAATTCCCAAGATTAAAGCCTAAATTAAAAAAAAAAAAAACAATTTCAAGACGTCTTTTAAAATTCTACTTACAGGTTTCCCAGAGAGTCCCTTGGCAATTACAAAGATTTGTTTTTTTTTACCTATTAGAAGGGAAGGCCAAAATGGAAGTTTGTCTGGTATCCTTTATATTTTGTAAGTATTTCAACATTTTTTTTAAGAAGCACATAGTAAGAACTGTCCAATCAAAACAGAAGTGTGACTTTCTGTTGGTTAATTTTGAAGAAGTAAAATATTACTGAGATAAATATGAGGCCATGCATGGTGGCTCAGTCCTGTAATCCCAGCACTTTGCCAGGCTTGCTTGAGCCCAGGAGTTCAAGACTGAGCAACATACCAAATACCCATTCCTACCAATTTTTTTTTTTAATTAGATGAGTGTGGTGGTGTACGACTGTGGTCCCACAGTACTTGGGAGACTGATATGGGAGGATTGCTTGAGCCCAGGAGGTGGAGCCTGCAGCAAGCCATGATGTGCTACTGTACTCCACGCTGGGTGACAGAATGAGACCTTGACTTAAACAAAGAAACAAACAAGACTGGGCACGGTGGCTCATGACTGTAATCCCAACACTTTGGGAGGCTGAGGCAGGCGAATTGCCTGAGGTCAGGAGTTTAAGACCACCCTGGCCAACATGGTAAAACCCAGTCTCCTAAAAAAAAAAAAGGAACAAACAAAAAACATAAATATGTTTCAGGTACTGTGTATACTTTATATGGTAGGAGATTTGCCAGTGCTCTCACTGTCCCTAATATGTTCTTATCTTCAGGAAAACATTTATTAATATTTATAGAATTGTTACATATTTTTCTCTATAAAGAATTTTATTCTTGGCCAGGCACAGTGGCTCACTCACGCCTGTAATTCTAGCACTTTGGGAGGCAGAGGCAGGCAGATTGTCTGAGGTCAGGAGTTCAAGACCAGCCTGGCCAACATGATGAAACCCTGTCTCTACCACAAAAATTAAGTAGGCTTGTTGGCATTCGTCTATAATTCCAGCTACTCAAGAGGCTGAGGCAGGAGAATTGCTTGAACCCAGGAGGGGGAGGTTGCAGTGAGCCAAGATTGAGCCACTGCACTCCAGCCTGGGTGACAGAGTGAGATTCCATCTTTAAAAAAAGAATTTTAGGTTCCATTCTGATATTATTCGCTACTCTTCCTAATTAATCAGAGCCATTCAATCTTATCACCAACATGTGGTTCTGCTTTTCTCTCATGCTTGCCTAAGTGCTCTTAAGCTATAAGTAAAAATTGGGTCTTCATCAAGAACATCCTCAAAGCCTTATAAACAAGACTGTAGCAGATACTCTAATTATTAATACTGCAGTGAATAAACTTGTGGGTATAGGCTTCAGGTTGGCATTGCTTATACTCTGTCTCACTGTTATCAGGGCACTAAACTGTGGTTTCAAAATTATTTTTAGATTAGAAGCAGATGACTCTGTGGAAACCCACTAACCCAATATCCTGTGCAGCAAGATTTACATAGAGCTGAAAATCTAATAGTGACCATTTGTTTGATGAGGAATGTTGTATTATTCCTAATGTTCTAGTTTTTGATGTGTATACGGGAAGCCCTTTATTTTCCTTCAAATTCTATTTCCAACTCTGAATGTAGAAAATTACTTTTTCAAGCTGAGTATGGTGGCTCACTCCTATAATCTCCACAATTGGAGAGGCCGAGGAGAACGGATCACTTGAGCCCAGGAGTTTGGGACCAGCCTGGGCAACATGGCAAAACCCTGTCTCTGCAAAAAACAAAAAACTAGCCAGGCATAACGGTACATGCCTGTAGTCCCCACAATTGGGGAGGCTGAGATGGGAGAATTGCTTGAGCCTGGGAGATGGAGGCCACAGTGAGCCATGTTCATGCCACTGCACTCTAGCGTGGGTGACTGACCAAGACCGTTTCTCAAAAAAAAAGCAAAACAAAACAAAAACCAGGCACAGTGGCTCATGCCTATAATCCTAGCACTTTGGGAGGCTGAGGCAGGTGGATCACAAGGTCAGGAGTTCGAGGCCAGCTTGGCCAACATAGTGAAATCTTGTCTCTTAAAAAAAAAAAAATAGGGCTGAGTGCAGTGTCTCACGCCTGTAATCCTAGCACTTTGGGAGGCCAAGGTGGGTGGATCACCGGAGGTCAGAAGTTCAAGACCAGCCTGGCCACCATGGTGAAAACCTATGTAAAAAAAAAAAAATAGACTTCAAAATTGTATTTCAAACATAGCAAATATGTTTCTCCATGCCTTTTCAGATTAACTATATGTATTTCTTGTTCTTATCATTCTTCTTTAAGCTAACTTATTATCTGACTCATTAATGAGTTGAGTAATAATCACTGACGTGTTCATTCTATATTTGTATGAAAGCCATGCTTTTAAACTTATATACTTTTAAAATTATACTTTGAAACTTCTTAACAGCTTCTCTGATTTCTCTCTTCTAATTCAACCTACATACTGCTGTCAGTGTGGTCTTCCTAAAATATCACTTATGTCACTAATTCCCTTTCTTGCTGAAACCTCCTATCAACAAGATAAATTTCCAAAAGTCATCAGCCTAATATCACTGTCCTTGACTATTGGGCTTCAAGCACCTTTTGAATCTTACGTTCTACACAAATTTCTTTAGGCCAAGCAAAAATACTGTACTTATTTTATTTTACCAGTTTATCGTATTAAAATTGTTTTAAAATCTAATCTGAATGGCTTTCTCTGTTCTTTTTCTTGCTTGGAATTTCTGTTCCTTTAGGTCAGCTCATTTTATCTCAGCCAGTAGCCCCCAGTGGAAAGTGGGTGCCTGAACACTTACAGCATTTAATGCAACATAAAGCTATATTATGGTATAATAAAGAGTATATCTGATCTTTGTCTCAGTTTTTGGCATAGAGCTTCAAAAATTGTTGGAACTTCCAAAGTGACAGAAATATCTTTGTAATACTAGGGGGATGACTCATTTTGGGCCACTAGTCTCAAGATGGTGACTGGTCATCAGAAAGATCAACCATGTTCTTAGAGGATCAGATGGCTGGGACTTTGAGCCAGGCTGACCTGATTGAGTTTAATCACATGGTCAATGATTTAATGAATCATGCCTACATAATAAATCTCCAATAAAACTCTGAATACAGGCTGGGCGCGGTGGCTCACGCCTGTAATCCCAGCACTTTGGGAGGCTGAGGCGGGCAGATCATGAGGTCAAGAGATCGAGACCATCCTAGCCAACATGGTGAAACCCCGTCTCTACTAAAAAAAAAATACAAAAATTAGCTGGGTGTGGTGGCGCGCTCCTGTATTCTCAGCTACTTGGGAGGCTGAGGCAGGAGCATTGCTTGAACCTGGGAGGTGGAGGTTGCAGTGAGCCGAGTTCATGCCACTGCACTCCAGCCTGGCACCTGGTGACAGAGCAAGACTCTGTTTCAAAAAAAAACAACTCTGAATACTGGAGCTCAGTGGAGCTTCCTGGTTGGTGAACCTTGATGTACCAGAGGACAAACTCATCTAAATTTTTTTAGGAGAGATGACCAAAGCTCTGCATTCCCTCCCAGAGCTTTCCTTATGTGTGTCTTCAATGGACAATTCTTAAGCTGTATCTTTATAGTAAAACTAACTATAAGCATATAATTTTCTTGAGTTGTTCTAGTAAATTCCCAAACCTGAAAAAGTTATAAACACCTGAAATGTGAAGCCAAGTTAGTCAAATGGGTGACCTGGGGGCCTCTGGAATTTCTGGATAGCATCTGAAGTAAAGGCAGTCTTACAGAAGACTGAGCCATGAACCTGCGACATGTGCACTACCTCCAAGTGGTTAGAACTGTGTGGCACTCTGCTCCAGCTGGGACTGAAATACAGTACGTATTGAACACTGTATTTTTAGAAGTCTACATTTTATGTATGAAGAAAACATGTTACTTCATTTGTCTCCATTATCCAGCCATCTTGGGAATTCTCTTTCATAGCAGTGGTCTATGTAATTTTCTCCCCTGGACACAACTGTTCAGAGTGAATACATGACCTACCTGCATTTGAGACATCGAGATTCTGTCTTTCAGAAATGTGTATAGGAATACTGAAATGTTAATCTGTGGGCTGGTGGTGCTGGAGCAAGAGGTATCTGGTGTAGTAAGTACCCAACAGATTTTTGTTGAATGAGTAAATGAAAGAAGTATCTGTAACTTTAGGGATTTGATAGCCATTTCTCCTATGTACATGGAAAAACAAAGCAAATCAGTCTTCTGAAAGAGAATATAGCCTGAATGTTTATTTCCCCCCAAAATTCATATATTGAAACTCAGTCACCAATGCAATTGTATTAAGAGTTAGGGCCAGAGGTGGTGAAGCACACCTGTAATCTCAGCACTTTGGGAGGCCAAGGCGGGAGGATTACTTGAGGCCAGGGGTCTGAGAATAGTCTGGACAATGTAGCCAGTTCTTGTCTCTATAAAAAATACCAAAATTAGCCTGGCATGGTAGTATGCACTTGTGGTCCCAGCTACTTGGGAGGCTGAGGCAGGAGGATTGCTTGAGCCCAAAAGGTTGAGGCTGCAGTGCATCAAGATTGTGTCACTGCACTCCATCGTGGGTGATAGAGCAAGACCCTCAAGACCCTGTCTCAAAAAAAAAAAAAAAAAAAAAAGACTTAGGCCTTTTAGGAGGTAGTAAATAAGTCACGAAGGCAGAACCTTCATAAAGAATCTGAAGTGAATTGTTTGCCCTTTTGCCATGTGAGGACACAGAGAAGATGCCATCTATGATGCAGAGAGCCCTCACCAGACACTGAATCTGCTGATGCCTTTATCTTGGACTTCTCAGCCTCCAGATCTATGAGCAATAAATGTCTGTTGTTTATAAATATCCCATTCTAAGATGTTTTGTTATAAGGGTCCAAAAGTAGTAAGACAAAGCAGATGCAAAGTGAGATGCAGAGACAAAAGATCGTGTGGCTTTGGAAAGATAAGATAATTTCCTGGGGGCTCCTAAAGACTTTTCTGTTCCAGGCTGGGTGTGGTGGCTCACGCCTGTAATCCCAGCACTTTGGGAGGCTGAGGCAGGAGGATCATGAGGTCAGCAGTTCGAGACTGGCCTGGCCAACATGGTGAAACCCTGTCTCTACTAAAAATATAAAAATTAGCCTGGCGTGGTGGTACACGCCTGTAGTCTCAGCTAGTTGGGAGGCTGAGGCAGAAGAATCGCTTGAACCCGGGAGGTGGAGGTTGCACTGAGTCGAGATCGTGCCACTACACTCCAGCCAGGGCAACAGAGCGAGATTCCATCTTAAAAAAATTTTTTTTCTGTTTCAGATCTAGTGAGACCTTGATACATCCTGTCTTCATTCACCTTGAAATGGGCCTGTATATTCCCATTACATTTCTCCATTTGACCAAGTTAGTTTGAGAGTTTTTCTGCTCCTCATGTTAAATGATTTTTTCTAATGATAAAATCATGAGTCTCAGCCGGGCACGGGTAGCTCACACCTGTAATCTCAGCACTTTGGGAGGCCGAGGTGGGCAGATCACTTCAGGTCAGGAGTTCGAGACCAGCCTGGCCAACATGGTGACACCCTGTCTCTACTAAAAATACAAAAAAAAATTAGCAGGACATACTGGTGCATGCCTATAGTCCCAGCTACCTGGGAGGCTGAGGCAGGAGAATTGCTTGAACCTGGGAGGCAGAGGTTGCCGTGAGCTGAGATGGTGCAACTGCACTCCAGCCTGGATAATGGAGCAAGACCCCGTCTCCCACGGGGACGAGGTGGGCAGATCATGAGATCAGGAGTTCGAGACCAGCCTGGCCAACATAGTGAAATCCCGTCTCTAATAAAATTACAAAAATTAGCCTGGTGTGGTGGCACATGCCTGTAGTCCCAGCTACTCAGGAGGCTGAGGCAGGAGAATCGCTTGAACCTGGGAGGCAGAGGTTGCAGTGAGCTGAGACCACGACATTGCACTCCAGCCTGGGTGACATGGTGAGACCATGTCTCAAAAAAAAAAAAAATAGAGTTGTGAAATTGTCTGGTCAAAGCCAAGTAAATACCCTTAGATGATCGGATAATCCAAACATTGTAGCATTCCACTGAAAGTATGTCCAGAAATCTCTTTTGTTTCTTACAATGTTAAGTGTTTCTTTATACTGTAAATGAATGATCCTTGTCTAAAGCGAGTGTTTCTCCCATCCCTATAAGAAACTCATCTTCTTTGTGAAAGATCTGCATAAGTAAAGAGAGAAAAGAAGGGAACCACTTCGGTTAACAATGGCTGAATCAATCTCAGCAACCAAAGGACAACAGAATCCCTTTAATCCAATCTCTCCAATCAGCTGAGTGCTGTGGCTCATGCCTATAATCCCAGCACTTTGGAAGGACAAGGCAGGCGCATCACTTCAGGTCAGGAGTTCAAGACCAACCTGGCCAACATGGTGAAACCCTGTCTCTACTAAAAATACAAAAATTAGCCAGGGTGTGGTGACACATGCCTGAATCCCAGCTACTCAGGAGGCTGAGGCAGGAGAATCACTTGAACCCAAGAGGCGGAGGTTGCAGTAAGCCAAGATCCCACCATTGCACTCCAGCCTGGGCGACAAGAATGAAACTTAGTCTCAAAAAATAATTATCTAACCAAATTTTAAGTCTTTGAGTACAAGAAACTTGCCTTATGCCTAGCTTATTTTCACAAAGTATGTGGTAAGAAACGGGTTAGAAAAATATTTGCTAATTGATTGCTCAAAGTCAGCATATTGAAACAAGAAACTTGTGACCCTATTTGAAGATTTAAAACAGGAATGACAAAACCACACAAACTAAAAACAAATATTTTTCCTAGCCTGCAGTTAGTAACAGTCAGAAATGGAAGATTCTTATCATCTAATGAGTGCCAATAAACTCATATCAAACCTTAGAGGCTTTGCCATTATCATATTTCAGGAATATTTAAAAATTTCTATAAAACGTATGACCAATTATACAACAAATGTTATTTATATGGTATGCTTGTATAAAAGAAAAATGTCTGTAAAATGCCTGTAAAAGGTTGGAAGTTGCATGTACAAAATGCTAGGAAAAGTGGGCTGATTGTATCATTCTCATTTCTTTTCCCTAACCCTTCCTCCCATACCCAGGAAGCTACTGCTAGCATGAAATGATAAAAGAGACCTGAGAGTGGAGACAGCTAAGCACCCACCCAAATACAGCTAAGAATGAGGCCTTGAAAATGAGGGAGGAAAATGAGCTGATTGTTGGGGTCAGGAAAGCGTGGCCTCCACGGAGATTCGCTGGCCCAGTTTGCATGAGGAGGCCAATCACTGACCAGGGTTCCCGCATCTCCAACAGCTGCATGGATGCTTAGGCATGCTTGGGGAGATAAATATGAGACTAATGACCATAGATAATAAATTCAGATTGTTATGACAGCTAGTTGAGAACCCACACATGGGCCTGAGGACTGCTCAGCCCAGGGCCTTGTCTCCATGCTGGCCTGCGTTCTCCTTCCCTCCTTGTTGTGCAGGCTGTGGCCTTTTTCCTTGCCTTTAGGTGCTGGTGCTGTGCACACAACTAGTGGCTCTCTCTTCTGGTCTGACCACAGTCCCTCTGAAGGAAACCAGAATATGTCACCCCGAAATATGCTTCTCTGACATAAAAATTATTTCTGAGCTGAAGGCAATTGAGAAGCAGCAAATGGAGAAAAAACTCTCTCTATCCTCCAGCTTTTCTGCCTGAAGACAGGATATAAATTCTTCTTTTCTTTTTTTTGAGACAGAGAGTCCCGCTCTGTCTCTCAGGCTGGAGTGCAATGGTGTGATCTCGGCTCACTGTAACTTCCACTTCCCAGTTCAAGCAATTCTCTTGTTTCAGCCTCTTGAGTAGCTGGGATTACAGGCACGGGCCACCACACCTGACTAATTTTTGTTTTTCTAGTAAAGAGGAGGTTTCATCATGTTGGTCAGGCTGGTCTCAAACTCCTGACCTTGTGATCCGCCCACTTCAGCCTTCCAAAGTTCTGGGATTATAGGCGTGAGCTATCATGCCCCTTTAGATTCTCCTTTACTGAAGACAAGGCTACATTCCCATCAGCCCTGAGAGGCCCCAGAGTAATCTGCAAACAAACTTTACTCCCATGTATTTACTTTCCCATAGTTTCCTGTCCTTGGAAACCTAAAACCACTTCTCTTCGTCCTGTCATTTCTTTACGCATTTGGTTTACTTTGTTGAAAATGCCTTGTAAATGGAGTTCTAACCCACCATTTTGAGTTACTTTTCATTGATGTTTCTCCCTCGAGATGTGCGCTGCATGCATTAATAAACTGTTTTTCTCTTGTTAATGTGTCTTTTGTTACAGAGGTCTATTCCAAGGAAGAGCTCAGGAGGGTTGAGGAAAGACATTATCTTTCCTCCCCTGCATCCCCATCCTTCACTTTTCTTTCAGTCTCTGAAGACAAACCGATGACAGGAGGTTTTTTTCTCTCTTTAAGAGTTCTGTTGTTAGTCACCACCACCAGGAACCAAAGCGTGAAAAACCATGACAGAAAATGAGAAGTTGCAGTGTTCTCACAATAGCCCAGTTTCCGACTTAGTAAATGACCAGTGGAAAACAATTTGGGATTTTTTTCTCTCTACCTTCATTTCTCCAATGGACAAAAAGGTGGAGTTTTCCTTCTATGTCACTCTCTTGCTCTACATTTATATGTAAATTAGGCCTGAAGAAAAAATTCCAGTCCAACAATAAGCATCCCTTTGGTACAAGTGGCAATTTATATCTTTCAAAACCCCTAGAACTTTTTCTTGCCCAGGCAGAATTGTTTGTGCAAAATTGGGACCAGTATAATCTCAAATGAGTTAGTCACCTCCTTTTGGAAAGCGTAGAAGAAAAACTTCAGTTTGATATTTGGAATTGCAAATTTCGTTATTTAGGAGAAGTCTGTATGTAAAGACCTGGCTCCCTAAAATAAGTAGGATTATGAGGAAATTTGTAATGTTTTTAGAATTTTGGTTTCAGAAAAACTTCTAAAAATCTTTAAAATTAAAGATTTAAGGACAAGAATTCTGATTTTGGACAATTTTGCTCAGTAATATGAGAATTTAGTTTAATAAGTTCTTCACAAGTTGAGGTGAAGTTGGGTTACAAGTGCCTAACCAGACTAGCAGTTCTCTTTGAGAAAAAAGGGCCTTCTTGGGTTGAGGTTAGAAAAGTCCTTTTTCTTCTGTGACTAAAGACATTACTTTAGCATTAAGTTAGGAATACCACCTGATACTTGCCCAACATGAAAACAATGCTTTGTGTGATTTTATAGCAAAGTAAGTTTAGTAATTCAAGACTATAACTTTTTTTTTTCCATTCCAACTTTTATTTTAGGGTTAAGGAGTGCATGCATGTACATGTTTGTTACATAGGTAAATTGTGCATCATAGGGGTTTGGTGTACAGATAATTTTGTCACTCAGGTAACCAGCATGATAACTGCTGGGTAGTTTTTCAATCCTCATCCTCCTCTAGCCCTCCACCCTTACGTAGGCCCAGGTGTCTGTTGTTCCCTTCTCTGTGTCCATAGGTACTCAGTGTGTAGCTTCCACTAATACATGAGAACATACAGTATTTGGTTTCCTGTTCCTGAGTTAATTTGCTTAGGATAGTGGCCTCTAGCTCCATTCATGTTGCTCCAAAGGACATGATTTTGTTCTTTTTTATGGCTGTGTAGTATTCCATGGTGTAGATATACCACATTCTCTTTATACAGTCCACCACTGATGAGCATCTAGGTTGATTCTGTCTCTTGGCAATTGTGAAGTGTGCTGCAATGTATTCATGCATGTGTCAAGACTGCAACTTGGCCAGGCACAGTGACCCATGCCTGTAATCCTAGCATTTCAGGAGGCCAAGACAGGAAGATCACCTGAGGTCAAGAGTTTGAGACCAGTCTGACCAACATGGTGAAATCCCATCACCCCATATCTATTAAAAATACAAAAATTAGTGGTAGTGGTGGCAGGTACCTGTAATTCCAGATACGCAGGAGGCTGAGGCAGGAGAATCACTTGAATCTGGGAGGTATAAGTTGCAGTGAGCCAAGATTGTGCCATTGCACTACAACCTGGGCGACAAGAGTGAGACTCTGTCTCAAAAAACAAAAACAAAAACAAAAGAACCCCACAACTTAAGTACCAGGAGAGTTGTAGATTGGATCATGAAATAGGTGAAGCTTATGTTCTTCCTTTTCTAATGTTTTCATCCCTTTCATGTTTCCCTACTTTCCAACATCTTTATTTTCCAAGTCCTTCTCAGTTAGCTAATCTCTAGTAATGTTATTTTCATAATTTGAAAGTGGATTCTTTTTTTTTTTTTGAGATGGAGTCTTACTGTGTCACCCAGGCTAGAGTGCAGTGGCACATCTCAGCTCACTGCAACATCCACCTCCTGGGTTCAAGCTATTCTCCTGCCTCAGCCTCCTGAGTAGCTGGGATTACAAGCACATACCACCACAACGGGCTAATTTTTGTATTTTTAGTAGAGATGAGGTTTCACCATGTTGGGCAGGCTGGACTCGAACTCCTGACCTCATGATCCGCTCACGTCAGCCTTCCAAAGTGCTGGGATTACAGATGTGAGCCACCGCCCCGGGCCAAAAGTGGATTCTTAAACACCAAAAACACCTGAGGGGGTAAAGGAAAGACTCCTGGTAGAATTGAAGCAACATATTACCTATAGAAGAGCTATCTCTATCTGAATGCCTCACGTTGTAGTATGCATCTGATTTCTACTTAGAGATAGGTAGTCACTGCCACACAGTCTTCTGCAATTGCTATTGGCTCACTTACAGTTTGAATTATAGAAATGTTGTTGAATTCTTGTTTTCCTTATCTTCTCTTCCAAATGAAATATGGCAGGATCTATGATCCTTATACCTAGACTGAAACATTCACTTTATTCTGCCACTCTCAGTTGCAGTTGCCTTTGTCCTGTACTTGTGATAAGTTTTCACCTAATAGACCTGGATACCTGGCCTGCCAACCCTCTTTCAGACTTGATTGAGTCAAATAATCCAATTTATGTCAAATGAAAGCTGGGCACTCTAATCTCAAGGGAGTCCTCATGTACTCAGCCAAGGCAGGTGGATGCCTTAATCCTGAGATGGGCACCAAATACTCACAATAGACTACTTTCAACCAGCTCTGGGCTTATATAACTGATAAACCCAGGAATCAGTAGCCAATGACATCACTCAGAGACCTTGCTTTTTTAATATGGGACAGATATAGTTTACTGTATTTTGACTTCAAAGACTGTCTCATTTTTTTCTCCCCTAAGCCTCATTCCCAAGTCTACTTGGAGTGCTAAAATGAACTCTCTGCTTGGCAGTAAACACCTTTTCACTAAGCTCTCCATCTGTGCTCTCTAATAGTCTTATGTTTTTCTTCAACATCTTTGTGAAATGGAAGGTTTTATCTCTTTTCAGAGAAATTTCAGGTGTCAAGGGACAGAGAGAAGAGGATTTGAGGAGTGGAGTAAGGAGTAGGATAACCTTTCCATGAGCTATGAGATGTTATTTTCCTGACTCATGGCATCATAGCCAGTTGAAAATCACTAAATCTTCTCTTTTACCATTAGCAAAGAACTGGTCAAATTGTACATGTTGTTCTTTGTGTTATTTATATGGTTTGACTGTGTCCCCACCCAAATCTCATGATGAATTGTAGTTTCCATAAATCCCCATGTGTCATGGGAGGGACCTGATGGGAGGTAATTTAATCATGGTGGTGGTTTCCCCACTGCTAGTCTCATGATAGTAAGTTCTCACAGGATCTGATGATTTTATAAGGAACTTCCCCCTTTGCTCAGCTCTCATTCTTCTTCCTGCTGCCATGTGAAGAAGGACATGTTTGCTTCTGCTTTCTCCATGATTGTAAGTTTCCTGAGGGCTTCTCAGCCATGCTGAACTTTGAGTCAAGTAAACCTCTTTCCTTTATAAATTACTCAATCTCAGATATGTCTTTATTAACAGCATGAGAACAAACTAATACAGTTATTAAAGTCATACTAATTTTTATTTGCTCCTCAAATAGAAAAATTAGCACATAAAGTATACTTATTTACACTGCACAAATCCCCAGTGGTATAACAAATATATTATTGATCTGTGCTTAGCTTTTATTGGTTAGCATTCATGAAAAATGCTAATAATATAAATTTAAGAAAGTATGCAGGACATAGATTTTTCTTTTTTGAGACTGTCTTGCTCTGTTGCCCAGGCTGGAGTATAGTGGCATGATCTTGGCTCACTGCAACCTCTGCCTCCTGGGTTCAAGCATTTCTACTGCCTCAGCCTCCTAAGTAGCTGGGATTACACCTGCATACCATCACGCCCAACTAATTTTTGGTATTTTTAGTAGAGGTGGTGTTTCACCATGTTAGCCAGGATGGTCTCAATCTCCTTACCTTGTGATCCATCTACCTTGGCCTCCCAAAGTGCTAGGATTACAGGCATAAGCCACCATGCCCAGTCCATAGGTTTTATTCCTTATCCATTCCAAGCTAGATGTGGAGGCTCACTTCTATAATCCCAGCACTTTGGGAGGCCGAGGTGGGAGGATTGTTTGAGCCCAGGAGCTCAAGACCAACCTAGGCACCTAGGCAACATAGTGAGACCTTGTCTCTACCAAATATATATATATATATATATATATGTGTGTGTGTGTGTATTATATATATATGTATTACATATATATGTATTTTTTTATATATATGTATTATATATAAGTATTTTATATATATGTATTATATATATATATATGTTTTATATATATATGTATTATATATATATATATATGCCAGGTGTGGTGACACACACATGTAGACCCAGCTACCCAGGAGGCTCAGGCAGGTGGATCATCTGAGCCAAGAGGCAGAGGCTGCAATGATTATGCCACCGTACTCCAGTCTAGGTGACAGAGTGAGACCCTGTCTCAAAAAAAGTCAATTCCAGTTTTCTGTATGTATATGGTTTATTCTCTAAGGTTTCTTTAAGTCACAGTTAAGTAGCTTCATACTCAAAATACCAGCTAGATTTTGTGCTGGTGGTGACAATGAGGGACTATGAAGAAGTAAAAGGCTAGGTTTTACTTCTATACTGTGAATATACAAAGTTATCCATGAAAGGTAGGGAGGCTGTGCATGTGTGGGGGCAGTAGGTACATGGGAACTCTCTGTACTTTCCACTCAATTTTGCTGTGAACTAAAACTGTTCTAAAAAAAAAAGTCTATTTAAAAAAAAATGTTACCCAAGTCAGAGTGAAACAACAAAGAACTGACTGTGTAGGTTCCTGCCTGGGCCACATTTTGATACAAATGATAGTTAACACAGTGAATTGTTAAAAATATGATGGACATTGTGCCATGCGATTCACCTGCTAGAGCCAAGACTGCTATTTGTGACCAAATATCTGTTCTTCTCTCCCCCTTAGTAATAAAACCTTCATTTTTTAGTTGAAAATTTGGCTCCCTAGTACAGAGGCTTCATTTTCTAGCTGCTCTTTCAGGTAGGTGTGCCAAGTGACTAAATTTTTGGCACAAAAATAGGACACAACTGGAATTGGTGAGTATTTTTTCTGGGCAGTGTACCCAAAGAGACAGAGCATATTTATTTTTTCTTTTTTTTCTTTCTTTTTTTTTTTGGCCTCCTCTTCCTGACAGCTTGGCAATTAAGCTGTATTCCCACAATTGGCTGAAAGCATCCCTTTCAGCTAGGTGTGCCATAGGGTTAAGCTCTAACCAATAGGTGTAAACATAGTACTATCTTAAACACTTCCGGAAAATTGTCTTTAAAGAGAGGTAACATAGTCTTCCCAACTTTCTCCTTTTTACTAGCTAGAAGCTTCAGCAGATTTGAGGAATATTTTTGAGGATGAAAGAACAATAAGAAAGAAGACTGAGTCCTCAAGGACTGCTGAATTGCTTTCAGGCCCTGCTGTATTTTCTTCCAATTTAATATACGTGAAAGAGAAAAGCTTCCATCTTGGTTAAATACGTATTTTTTTAGGTTTCTGTGTTTTGTGCTAAATGGATTCCTGTTAGATACTAAGAAAAACCAAAAACATGATACTAGGTTTAGACGTTGAGTGGCAGGTGGTATAGACTCAATATCACAGGCTGGTCATTTTGTGGCAAACATTTCCACGCTTTAACTTGAAAAGAGGATCACATGCTGACTGAGGCTGTAGTTTTAGGGGAAATGATAGGAAAGTTTAATGATTTGTGTGGGTATTGGCTGCCTCTTGATGCTTTCAGAAAGCCTTATAGGCAAGAAGGCAGTGGAGAAGCGGAGACAGAATGGACTACAGCTTTGCTAAAAGAGTGCTATTTTTCTCAGGCCTACAATCAAAGTTGATAATTGGGGCCATTGCAAGAATAAAAGGGCAGCTGGTTTTGCACTCAAAACTGAACCAGTTATAAGCAGTGGTTGAAAGCCTGCAACCTTAGTAAAGGAGAAAACTAGTCACCCCTCATACATCAGCATTGACCTGCTGGCAAAGAGTAGATTAAGGATACTTCTATCCCACCAAGTGTGTTTTAAACAACTTTCAAGGTAGTTGCTATTAAATTGAGGGGTAAGGCTGGGCACAATGGCCCATGCCTATAATCCCAACACTTTGGGAGGCTGAGGCGGGCAGATCACAAAGACAGAGTTCAAGACTAGCCTGACCAATATGGTGAAACCCCATCTCTACTAAACATACAGAAATTAGCCAGACACAGTGGCATGCACCTGTAGTCCCAGCTACTCAGGAGGATGAGGCAGGAGAACTGCTTGAATCCAGGAGGCAGAGGTTGCAGTGAGCCGAGATCGCACCATTGCACTCCCCCCTGAGCAACAGAGCAAGACTGTGTCTCAAAAAAAAAAAAAGAAAGAAAGAAAAAGAAAAGAAAAGAAAACTCATCTCAGAGAGCATAACCAAAGGCTGCCTGGTAAGCTAATCAAGGAACTCCCTTCCCAGGCCAGGGGGGTCTCTGCAATTACTGCTCAGCAGAGTTTGATAACTTCTATGGACCAGTACCAGTGAGTGTTACATGTTTCCTCCTTTCCTCTTCTCCAGCTGAAATTTTAATTAAGGTTACTCTATTCCTGTTTCACCACTATACAGTATATTGAGTATGACCCAATTTAGGTAAGACAAATAACTTTTTGTTTATGTGTTTCTGGAGCATGAGACACTACATCTAGACAAGATGGAGATGACTGTGTATCACCCAGAATTTTTGGACTTTGAGCTTGAAGCAATAATTGGAGGACACTTCAGAGTTATCTCTCCCAGGGAGGAGGGCTCTATGTAAAAAGAAGGAGCTTACGGATGAAAGGACTGTGGCAAGGGCTGCTACTTCTCCCTTGATATGTTCTCTCTTCCTGTTTCAAGTTTTAGCTGGACATAACACTGCCTAAAATAAAGGCTACGCTTTCCAGCATCCCTTGTCGCTCTTTGAGATTTCGAGAAAATGTTGTTTAAAAGAATGTGCAAGCCCAACTTTACTCTTTTCTTTTTCCTGCTGGTTGGAACGATGACATGATTTTTGGAGCTTCATTGGCCATTTCAGACTATGGAGTAAAGCTACTTGCTGCGGATAGCAGTGCAAAAAGATCTAAATAGCTAGGTTCCTGTCACTGTAGAATGACTTCGTCTAGACTTGTAATGCATGAGACAGAAAGAAATAAACTATACTTTTTTTTTTTTTTTTAAGATGGGGTTTCACCATGATGGCCAGGCTGGTCTTGAACTCCTGACCTCAGGTGATCCACCCACCTCGGCCACCCAAAGTGCTGGGATTACAGGCGTGAGCCACTGTGCCCAGCCAATAAACTATCCTTTTAAAGCCAATATTATTTCGGGTATGCTGGATTGTTCTGTCATCAACATGACTAATCTGGGCAGAATGTTTTCCAGAATCCCCTATAGGGACCTAGGTTAGAGTTGATCTCAAGAGAAACTTGCTGGTAATTTGCAAGGCAGAAGTGAAACAGTAGCCATGCCTCTAGGAAGATCTCCATTGTGCCGCATGGTGATAGATAGATGTCAAGGTGCCCAGTGGGTCCAGCTTGTCCACCTTCCTCTGTCCTACACCAGGCTCTTCTTCCCAAATGCTAGCCCTGATGGTAAACAGCAGCTACAGGCCCACCACCATACACTTAGCAGTGGATACACACAGGTGTTCTAAGAGAGGCATAGCTTCCCATACAGTGCTTAGCGAGCTCCCTTTTTGCAGTCCCACTTTGGCTGATGAATGTGTTAGATTTCTCAGATGTCCTTGCAAGCTCTGACTTGCCTACTCACCCCAGGGCTTGAAGAGGACTGCTTAGTGACTATTTCTCCAACTCCCCCTTCCGGATCTTTACTTTCTCAATGCCTCCCACAGTTGTGTAAGTACAAGTTCCTATAATTAATCCCTTGCCTAATAACACTCACAATGGCTCTATTCCTTCACTGAACCCTGATTGATATATTGGATTTTATGACCTGTAGATCACATTTATTCCAACAGAGTCACATACATTATCCTGCTAAATCTTCCTAAGAGTCATGGGAAGGTAGCACTGTCATTATCTCCATTTTACAGACTTGGAAATGCGTTTAGAGAAGTTAAATAATATTTTCACTGTCATACACCAAGTAACTGGGGATGCCAAGTTTGTAACACAATTTGCCTCCTGCCAGAGCCCAAGAACTTAACCACAATACCTTAAAACATATGCACTTCCTGTCCAGAAGTTCTACTCTAATTCATATCGCTTCTTGCTTTAGTGTTTTTGTGTTTAAAGTCAATCATGCTACCTAATCAGACAACCATAATGTACAAACAACAAACAAAAAAGACTGCTAGTGTCAACAGGGTTTACTTAATAGCTTTAAAAAGTGCCAGTTATACTGACAGTCTGTTAATTTCCACTTCAGCTCTCTAAAAGCAAAACCTTTGGCCAAGTAGAGCCCCACTTTAGGAAAGAACTAGGGTCCATTTTAGGGGCTTATTTAACATTTAAAAGCTGAGGAAAGATTAGTACCACACCCTTGGCATACTGCCTACTGAAGCAGACTGTGGGCTCAGATGCCAACAATTAATTCTGCAGGAACAAAAGAACAGGTCAGAGCCTAATATTGGGGTGTAAATGAAAGTGAAGTTAGGGCCGAGTGTGGTGACTCATGCCTGTAATCCCAGCACTTAGGGAGGATCTCCTCAGGTCAGGAGTTTGAGATCAGCCTGGCCAGCATGGTGGAATCCCATATCTGCTAAAAATACAAAATTAGCCAGGCGTGGTGGTGTGTACCTGTAATCCCAGCTACTGTAGAGGTTCAGGCAGGAGAACCTGGGAGGTGGAGGTTGAAGTGAGCTGAGATTGTGCCACTGCAAAGAAGAAAAAAGAAAGAAAGTAGAAAGAAAGAAAGAAAGAAGGAAGGAAGGAAGGAAGGAAAAAAGGAGGAAGGAAGGAAGGAAAAGAAAGAAGGAAGGAAGGAAGGAGAGAGGGAGGGAAGGAAGGAAGGAAAGAGAAAGAAAAAGAAAGAAAGGAAAAGAAAGAAAGAAAATAAAGTCAGAAGGAAAGAAAGAGAAAGAAAAGAAAGAAAGAAAGAAAAAAAGAAAGAAAGAAACGAAAGAAAGAAAGAAGTCAGAGCTAGGGAACATTTTTGGGATTTACTAAACGTATACCCACAGGGAAGGAAGAAAGGAGGTCAGTGATATGGACAGTTGCTATAGTACGCTTTTGGATTCTCTTAGATCTCAGTACTTTATAGGGAATCAGAGTCCTCATTTTTTTGGCCAGTGTGGAAGATCCTGTCAGTATCATGCTCATATCCCTGGAATACTTACTGTTTCTATACATGCAGATGGTGTCCTACTGCTAGTACATGATGCTGCCTGAGGGCTTTCTCTCAGTCCAGGTGTATTTGTGCAGCAAGTCCTAAGCACTGTAGAGTTAACATTCTGGAACCAACTATACACTAATGACTGATAGGAATTAGAGGACAAACTCCAGCTTCCTCTCCCGTCCAGTGGGACAACTCCCAGAGGTTCCCAGCATGGTCGATTCTCAGTTGCCCTCATGGTAACGTAATGGTTTAGACTTCCCTCAAGTCCCTGTCTTACTTCCCCTTTCCCCTGCCAGTGTTTCCTATGATCACCTCTCAAGCTACTTATGTTGAAATCTTTTGCTTCAGGTTGGCTTCTGAAAGAATCTGGCAGAAGACAGCTCGATTATGGGGAAAGCACTCCTGCCCAAAATAATTGGCTAAACTTCTCCATTTTTTCAAGTTTGAAATTCTGCTCATTAGAGATGCATATGGGGGGCCTGGCATGGTGGCTCACACCTATGATCCCAGCACTTTGGCAGGGCTGAGGCAGGTGGATTACTTGAACCCAGGAGTTCGAGACCCACCTAGGTAACATAGTGAGACCTCATCTCTGCAAAAAATACAAAAACTAGCTAGGTGTGGTGGTGTGTGCCTGTAGTCCTAGTTACTAGTGGAGTGAGGTGGGAGGATCACTTGAGCCTGGGAGGTCGAGGTTGCAGTGAGCTGTGTTCATGCCACTGCACTTCAGCCAGGGTGGCAAAGTGAGACCCTGCTTAAAAAAAAAAAAAAAAAAAAGAGAGAGAGATGCATATGGGTGTCAGGTATTAACATACTCCTTACAGGGTTATAGGGTTATAAAGCAACCATCACTTTTTCCCACCATATCTTAGGGAAAATGGTTGGTGACACTGCTTTCTACTTATTACTATTTAATCTCACCCAAAATAATTGGCTACTCAAAAGAATAATTAGCCATCATAAAGTAAGTAAATTCTAACTACCTTATTCTAGAGCAGGCTATGTCCGAAGGAGTGTGATCTCAAGTGTACATCTGCAATTTGGAATTGAAAGTTTGAAATTTGAAGTTGAAATACAAACAGTGACACTGGCT
The DNA here is from genome assembly GCA_004027715.1 of Plecturocebus donacophilus. Taxonomy (NCBI): domain Eukaryota; kingdom Metazoa; phylum Chordata; class Mammalia; order Primates; family Pitheciidae; genus Plecturocebus; species Plecturocebus donacophilus. Next base: position 26,972 of record PVKP010018080.1, read on the forward strand.
GAACCATATATAACAATAGAACTCTGACCCATGAAGGGATCAGAACATGTTGCTCCCAAATATGGTGCTTTAGCATATTGATTATTTTGAATTGAAGGCAATTGAGAAACAGCAAATGCTCTCCGACCTCCTCTTTTCTTAAAAGCAGGGCATAATTTTTCCATGAGAAAGGTGCTCTTCCATAACCAGAAAGAAAACATTCTTATCACTGGAAATGGACAACTGACACTGATTGTCTGCACAAACAAATCTTACTAATATAACTGTTATCTTCCATTAGTTTTCCTTATATATTTCCTAGGTACTTTCTAACAACTTACCACCTCTAGAAGCCCAAACCCCTGTCCTTTATCTACCTATGTCTTCACAATTTATTGCTTTTTGTTAAAATGGTATATAAACCTCTGTATCTAACCACATTTTTTGAGGTTTTCACATCTTCTCTGTAAAGCCCTCTATGCCATATAAAAATATTAATATCAAATAAAGTTGCATATATTGTTTCTGCTAATCTTTGTCAGCTTAATTTACAGGACCCAGGCATGTAATAACATCAGAGGGTAACATTTTTCCTCCCTTCATTTACAAAATGCAGCAACCTATCCAGGAAACTAATCACATATTTTCAATAGCCAACCAGCAAGATAGTCTGCTATAAGTCGAATTTGTTGGGAGTTACACATCTTTAGTGATAGTCTAAGAGGCCAAATGATAACAGCTGTTCCCTGCATCTACAAGCCAAGACGGCCAGGACTTGATTAATAACTGACAGCTTTTCTAATTTTTGCTTCTGCTTCCAACTTAGGACCAATCAGAGAAAGCCAGCCGGGCATGGTGACTCATGCCTGTAATCCCAGCATTTTGGGAGGCTGAGGCGGGTGGACCACAAGATCAAGAAATCGAGACCATCCTGGCCAACATGGTAAAACCCCGTCTCTGCCAAAAAAAAAAAATACAAAAATTAGCTGGGCCTGGTGGTGCACGTGCCTATAGTTCCAGCTATTCAGGAGGCTGCGGCAGGAGAATTGCTTGAACCTGGGATGTGGAGGTTGCAGTGAGCTGAGATGGAGCCACTGTGCTCCAGCCTGGCCACAGAGTGAGAGACTCTGTCTCAAAAAAAAAAGCCAAATATGCACCCTTAACCAATCACATAGGATTTCCTGTTTCCAGTTTGCCTGCTTACAGCTTCCCCATGCCAACAGCTTCTAACTGGGGCATAGTTGAAGCCTTTCCTTTGTCCTACAATAAAACTTTCTTACTCCTCTGCCTGCCTTGGAGTCTCTGCCAAAATACAAGTGACAGTGGTTGACTCCCTTGCTATCTCTAAATAAATAGGCTTTTCTTGTTCTCATTTGGTCTGTCTTAGTTTATTTTCACATTCTGTCCACCCTTGTAACTTTCTCTTTGGGAGGCTTGTATTTGATATTATGCCTTATTCTCTCCATCCATTTTGTCCTAATATGGATGACATACTATTTTAGAGTTCCAATTGTAAAGATACCTTTTATCCCTGGATAAGATTGCATTTTGATCCTTTTAATCTCAATGAGCCAGAAGTTTTAGGGCACCAAGAGAAAATGTCTGGAGAGTTTCATATGTCCTTTTCCCCACTATCAAATCATTAACAAAACAATATTTCAAAATTATCAGTACTGCTTTTGTCCCTATCCCTCGCCTGAAGGCAGGAATCTTCAATTGTTTAAAGTTTCCTAGTACCCTGACATAGCACTGCTTTTCTATTTATTTGTTCTTGTGAACCCTGAATATCTGAGACAGGTCTCAGTCAATTTAGGAAGTTTATTTTGCCAAAGTTAAGGATGTGCACCCGTGACATAGCCTCAGGAGGTCCTGAACACACGTGCCCAAGGTGGTCAGAACACAGCTTGGTTTTATACATTTTAGGGAGACATGAGACATCAATCAACAAATGTAGGATGAAGATTGGTTGGGTTTAGAAAGGTGGGATGACGTGAAGCAAAGATGGGACCACTCAAAAAAAGCAAGAGTAGACCGGGCTCACGCCTGTAATCCCAGCACTTTAGGAGGCCAAGGCGGGCGGATCACGAGGTCAAGAGATTGAGACCATCCTGACCAACATGGTGAAAGCCCGTCTCTACTAAAAAATACAAAAATTAGCTGCGCGTAGTGGCGTGTGCCTGTAGTCCCAGCTATTTGGAGTCTGAGGCAGGAGAATTGCTTGAACCCAGGAGGCAGAGATTGCAGTGAGCTGAGATTGCACCACTGCACTCCAGCCTGGTGCCTGGTTACAGAGTGAGACTCTGTCTCAAAAAAAAAAAAAAAAAGCAAAACCAGGGAGGAGGCTTTCAGATCATAGGCAGATAAGAGACAAATGGTTGCATTCTTTGGAGTTTCTGCTTAGCGTTTCCAAAGTAGGCAATCAGATATGCATTTATCTCAGGGAGCAGAGGGATGACTTTGAATAGAATGCGATGAAGGTTTGCCCTAAGCAGCTCCCAGATTCTTTTAGCTAAATGATTTGGCAGATCCAAGATTTATTCTCCTTTCACATTTTCTTTCTTTTTTTTTTTTGAGACAGAGTTTCGTTCTTGTTGCCCAGACTGGAGTGCAATGGTACAATCTCAGCTCACTGCAACCTCCGCCTCCTGGGTTCAAGCGATTCTCCCACCTCAGCCTCCTGAGTAACTGAGATTACAGGCATCGCCACCATGCCCGGCTAATTTTGTATTTTTAGTTAAAGATGGGGTTTCTCCCTGTTGGTCAGGCTAGTCTTGAACTCCTGACCTCAGGTGATTTGCCCACTTTGGCCTCCCAAAGTGCTGGGATTACAGGCATGAGCCACTGCGCCTGGCCTTCCTTTCATATTTTCTACCCTCATTCTCACATTTCTGTGCTCTGCTGTGTGTTGCTGGATTCTGTAATCTACAATTACAAACTTTTGGTCAGATTCTGCAAATAGAAGGATATTGAAAGGCAAGAGAAAGGGAACTGTGACTCTCCTTTTTCCAGTTTTGAGCACTTGTAAAAGCAGCTGTTGGCTGGATTCGGTGGCTCACGCTTGTAATCCCAGTACTTTGGGAGGCCAAGGGCATGAATCACCTGAGGTCCGGAGTTTGAGACCAGCCTGACCAACATGGAGAAACCCCGTCTCTACTAAAAATACAAAATTAGCCAGGCGTGGTGGTGCATGCCTGTAATCCCAGCTATGCAGGAGGCTGAGGCGGGAACTGTGAGGCAGAGGTTGTGGTGAGCGGAGACCGCACCCTTTCATTCCAGCCTGGGCAACAAAGCAAGACCGTGTCTCCAAAAAAAAAAAAAAAAAAATCAAAAAATTATTTGGAAATAATAATAATTATTATTATTATTTGAGACGGTGTCTGGTACTGTCACCTAGGCTGGAGTGCAGTGGCGCGACCTCGGCTCACTGCAATCTCCTCCTCCCGGGTTCAAGCAATTCTCCTGCCTCAGCCTCCCGAGTAGCTGGGACTACGGGCGCGCGCCACCAGGCCCAGCTAATTTTTTTGTATTTTTAGTAGAGACGGGGTTTCATCATCTAGGCCAGGATGGTCTAGATGTCCTGACCTTGTGATCCGCCCGCCTCAGCCTCCCAAAGTGCTGGTATCATAGGCGTGAGCCAAACGCGCCCGGCCAAAACTTTTGTGCAATTAAAAAAAAAAATTATTCAAATAATTTCCAGCTGGGTGCAGTGGCTCACGCCTATAATCCCAGCACTTTGGGAGGCCGAGGCGGTCGGATCACGAGGTCAAGAGATGAGACCATCCTAGCCAACATGGCGAAACCCCATCTCTACTAAAAAATTCGCTGGGCGTGGTGGCACTACTCGGGAGGCTGAGGCAGGAGAATTGTTTGAACCGGGGAGGTGGAGGTTGCAGTGAGCCGAGATCGCGCGACATTGCACTCCAGCCTGGCGCCTGGCGACAGAGCAAGACTCCGTCTCAAACAAAACAAAACAAAACAAAAAAAAGTACACAAAACTTTTATCATATGGTAAGCAGTTTTATACACATACATCCATATATAACTGTATACGTAACTGAATAAGCAGTTTTATACATATATAATTTTAACAGTTTAGAAAATGGAGTTTATATTTTTAAATGTTTACATTTTTATGTTGATATCTAGGTTAATTTACAATATGTATTATTGATTAGATACATTGATTTTATTCCCTAGAGCAAATATCAGCAAACCCCATTCAAAAAGACTGAAATGGTAAGGGAAGAAATTCAGTTTTTTTCACATAACTAAGTAGTCCACGGTAGGTTCCAGGCGTGGTAAGATCAGTGGCTCAGTGATGTCATCAAAATTCTTTTCATGTCTGTTCTGCTTTCCTCTCTGTGAGGGTTTACCCTTAGGCTAGATCCTCGTGTTACTCAATAGGGCCACAGCACTTCCTGCTATCACATCTGTGGTGGTTTAAAATACGTCCACAAATTCCTTAATATTCCTCCTTCTCTGCAAAAGGGCAACCTTACTCCCCACTCTTAAATGCGGGCTAAACTTAATGACTTACCTTTAATGAATAAAATGGAGTAGAAATGATGGTGTGTTGCTCCTAAAATTAGGATATAAAATATAATGGTTTCCTCTTTGTTCTTTTTCTTTTTTTTGAGACGTAGTCTTTGCTCTGTTATCCAGCTGGAGTGCAGTGACACAATCTCGGCTCACTGCAATCTCCACCGCCTGGGTTCAAGGGATTCCCCTCCTCAGCCTCCCAGGTAGCTGGGACTACAGGCGTGCACCACCAGGCCTGACTAATTTTTTTTTGTATTTTAGTAGAGACGGGTTTCACCATGTTGGCCAGGATGGTCTCTATCTCCTGACCTCGTGATCCGCCCACCTTGGCCTCCCAAAGTGCTGGGATTACAGGTGTGAGCCACCACACCTGGTCTCCTCCTTGTTCTTTTTCTTGGATCACTTTGGGGAAAGGAATTCTTTATGACAGGAGGACATTCAAGTAACCCTTTGGGGAGGGTTCACAGGGTAAGTAACTGTGGTCTTCTACTAAGAGTCAGCAATGAACTGAGAACTTATGCCAACAGCCATATAAGCCATCCTGGAAGTACATTCCCTATCCCCAGTCAAGCCTTCAGATGAATTCAGCCTTTGCAAATGTCTGGAATGTAACCTCAGGTGAGAATCTAAGCCAGAATCGCTCAGCTAAACTACTTCTGAATTCTTGACTCACAGAACTGTGAGATAATAAAATAATTGTCATAAGAACACCTAGAGGGAGAAAAGGCACATCCTTTCTCTCTCTCTCTCTCTCTCCCTCTCTCTCTCCCTCTCTCTCTCTCTCTCTCTCTCTCTGAGAAAATTCTGAGACTTCCTGGCAAACTTACTAAACCAGTCAGTGGTTAGGAATTAATATTACCATGATTGACTTATGCTGAACCACCCTGTGGAGGTGGAGCTGGAATCATGTCTTCTGAAGCCTAGGGCTGTGTAGAGACATAGCTTCTGTTGGGAAGAAATGAGGGTAAAGAAACAGATATCGACAGGTGACTTAATCAAGATAATCTAGGTTGTACTGTATAACAAATATCCACCCATTGTCTCAATGGCTGAACACACGAAAGGTTTGTTTCTTGCTCATGCTACATGCCCAGTGTGCCTTGGCAAGGAGACCTTGCTTCAAAGAGGTTTCAACTCAATCCTTGCTTCCTTGATCTCTCCAACAGTGGCATAGAAAAGTGCCAAATTGTTTGTTTAAGTCTTAAAGCTTTTTCCTGGAAGTTACAAATATCATATTAACTCCTAGTTTACCTTATTGACAGAAGGTCTAATTTCAAACAGGTCAGGTGATAGAATATCATATTGTGACCAGAGAGTGAAATACTTTAACATCACTGATACATAACAGCAAGAGAAAATCAAGAGTCTGGCTCCGGGTGCGGTGGCTCACACCCGTAATCCCAGCACTTTGAGAGGGCGAGGTGGGTGGATTGCTTGAGCCCAGGAGTTTGAGACCATCTGGGCACATGGCAAAACTCTGTCTCTACTCAGAAAATAGAAAAATTAGCCAGACGTGGTGGCACATGCCGGTAGTCCTAGCTACTATGGAGGCTGAGGAGGGAGGATTGCTTAAGCCCGAGAGGCAATGGCAGTGAGTTGTGATTATACCACTGCACTCCAGACTGGACAACAGAGCCAGATCCTGTCTCAAAAAAAAAAAAAAGAAAAGAAAGAAGAAAGAAAAGAAAATCTCAGGGTCTAGAAAACTTGCTTACTAATGGACTCAAAAATGGGATTTACAGTAACAACAAACTTTCTCTACTTCAGACCCTACAAGTCCCCATATCTCTTAAGGAATCTCACTCTCTTCTTTTCTTTGACCTTTAAGAGCTAAAGTGGGGCCGGGTGCGGTGGCTCACGGCTGTAATCCTAGCAGTTTGGGAGGCAGAGGTGGGTGGATCACCTGAGGTCAGGAGTTCAAGACCAGGCTGGCCAACATGGTGAAATCCCATCTTTTAAAATTTAAAAAAAAAAAAAAAAAGAAAAAAAAGCTGAAGTGGTTAAATAGGATGTTAGAATATGTGGTACAGGGGTAAGTCCTAGCTTAATTGCTGCTAGATCTTAGCCTAGCATGTGTGAACAGGTCTTAGCAGACGAATTGAAAGCTTTAGTGCAAACATTAGTACTGACTCATGATCATGTATCTAGTAATTGCTGTTCTGATATTAGGTCCAATAACGTGTAGTTTTGCTAACAATTCTAAAGTTATAAATAACATGTTGAAATTTTAAAGTGCTTTGGATGTTGAAGTCTTCCTGTCAACAGCTTAAGGGTTTTCATGCTTGAGGCTTAGTTATTATCCTGATAGGATGCTTGGAAGCTTCCTGGGTAAGAAAACAGATCAATTCTTCTGTTAGGTTAGTTCTCCTGTTTCAGATCGTGAAAAGCTATGACCTAGTGGACTTTAGACTCCTTGCTTTGTCTTAGCGTTTGAGTTCTTTTATTTCTGACTGGCATCTGACCTGTTTGTTAATACATCTGGAATGAAAATTCTGTTTTTCTGACTGCTAGCTCTGATATTATTCTAGCTAACTCCATCTCATTACTCAGCTCTTTCTGAGAAACTCTGGCTATATCTCACTCTACCCAGCCTTATTGTTTTTCATGTCCCTCCTCTCTTCTCCCATATCACATCCTCTTTTTCCTGTCCTTATAAAGCATATGCCATGTCACTCTGGAATAGCTGATTTCCTGTGTATCTTCCCAGCCTGTAAACTCTTTGAAAGTAAGTTCCATGCATTATGTGATTTTTTTTTTTGAGACGGAGTCTCAGTCTGTCACCCAGGTTGGAGTACACTGGTGCAATCCTGGCTCATTGCAACCTCTGCCTCTGCCTCCCGGGTTCAAGCCATTCTTCTGCCTCAGCCTCCTGAGTAACTGGGATTACAGGGGCGCACCACCATGCCCACACCCGGCTAATTTTTGTATTTTTTTAAGTAGAGACAGAGCTTCACCATGTTGGTCAGGCTGATCTCGAACTCCACACCTCATGATCCACCTGCTTCGGCCTCCCAAAGTGTTGGGATTACAGGTGTGAGCTACCACGCCCAGCCCTTTGTGTGATTTTTAAAATTCACAAGCCCAGCAGAGCCAACAGTACCATATTGCCTGGTTGTTAGGAAGTTTTCAATGAATGTTGAATGAATATTGAATACAAGAATCAAACTTTGGGGAGGAACGTTATAACAATGTAAGAGTCCTTAAAAATTCACTACCAAGATCCATTAATTTGACTTCCTAACGAGGGGTAAATTAACTGTTTCTACTGAAACCTAAGTGTTTGCCAGCCTTGGTGGCTAACACCTGTAATCCCAACACTTTGGGAGGCCCAGGTGGGTGGATCATGAGGTCAGGAGTTCAAGACCAGCCTGACCAATAAGGTGAAACCCCATCTCTACTAAAAAAAAAAATTAGCCCGGCGTGGTGGCGCATGCCTGTAATCCTGGCTACTCGGGAAGCTGAGGTAGGAGAATCACTTGAACCCAGGAGGCAGAGGTTGCAGTGAGCCGAGATCACGCCACTGAACTCCAGCCTGGGCAACAGAGCAAGACTCCATCTCAAAAAAAAAAAACAAAAAACAAAAATAAGAAAAGTGTAGGATGGACAACATATTTAGGCCTTAATTTAATACGGATGGTTCATCCAATTAAATCCTTCCAAAGGTTCTCTGGCAGTGATTCTCAACTTAGCTCCTGGAGGTGGGGGATGGGTAGGGACCGCATTTCCTATCACCACGAAATCTCCAGGGTGGAGTGGAAAGTGTGCGACCCATGACTTCCCCAGTGCTGAAGGACCCTCCCAACTTTATCACTGCACAAAGGGACTGCTGCAGACAGAGGTGTAGCTTCAGTTCTTTTGGCTTTTTCGATTTTATAATGGATTGGGCTCCTCAAGGACACCCAGACACAGGAAGCAGGACTTTTACTGCCACGAGGTAGCCGAACTCTTAACCTTTCTGGTTTATGTAACTACTAAGAAATGACATTATTTGTAAGTGTGGACGTTTATGGAAAATCGTGGGTTATTAGGCGTACAGTAACTGCTTGCGTTTCAGGTCTTGCAGGTGTGGACTGACTAGCGCGAAGCTACCCTCATCTTAAGAGATGGCACACCCTAGCTCAGAGGAGCTAGAGACAGTCTTAACCGCGCAGGGTGTAGTCAGGCTGTAGATCATGTGAAAGCCTGGAGGAATACAGTCACCAGTTGGTTCACTGTGTTCCTTGCAGCCCACTTAGCAGTCGTTTCGGAACTCCGGGAGGAGGCTGGCGGGGGTGGGGCTGGAATGCTCCTGCATTCCTCCCGGCCTCGGCCTTCGGGCTGCGGTGGCGGGTGCGGGGGAGGGGCGAGCGCCGCGGCCGAGTCCAGCCGGGGCTGGGGACTCCCAAGGCCCAGAGCGCTTGGACACCAACCCTCCCACATCATCTGGTAGGATCATGGCAAAGTACGTAAAGGCAGGGCCTCCTTCACAAACCGTCTAAAAGGACGCCCTGGTTTTCAAATCACAGTTCTGCAGAGGTCAAGTTCATTCATGCTTACTAATCTGTCATCTGTAAAATGGGGATAAAAGAAAAATTACAGCAAATATTACTCAGAAAAGGAACCTTGCCTAACAATGCAGCGTTCATTTCCTGTGAAGAGTGGAGAGGAACTAAGTAATTGCACTTTGTTGATTTTATTTCAGCCAGATAACAAAGACAGTTCCTGTACAATAAATGGTTCCCCGTTGTTCCCCGCCTTGTAAAGAGTCATTTCTCTACGGAGAAAGAATCCCCTTTGTGCATTCCCTGGCCCTGCAGGCCACGGGGATTAAGAGGAGCCAGCTCTCTGGAGCTGTTTTCCTGGTTAGAGACATTGTTCTGGAAAGCAGGCTGGGTTGCCATGGCGACGGCTCCCGGGGCCTCGCCCTGCCCCTCTCCACCCCGCCTGCCTGTGCTGCCTGCTGATACCCTGCCAGGCCCGATTTCTTAAGTTCCTCCCCGCACAGCACGAAAATGGCAGGGAAATCCTAAACGCTCGTTCCCAGATGGCCTCTGAGGCCGAAAGGCAGAAAAAAAAAAATAATCCCTTGTCGGACGGTTCTGAATTGTCCTTGAAAAAAACAGCCATTAGATTGAAAGCTTGTTGAAGGCAGGAAACAATCATGAACCAATCACTGAACCAATTCTTCCCCCGGCTATGACCATCTTCCCCCAGTGGGAAGCAGGCTGACGCGTAGTAGGATCTGAAAAGCGGTTTATAACCCGTTGCCAGTGATTTGGCGAGGATAGCGTCGGCTTAAATATATGGATTTTGGAGCCAGAATCTTTGCCTGCCACATTATAGATGTGTAACGTTGATAAAATACCGAATCACTCCAAACTTCATTTTCCTTATCTCTAAAATGGGGACAATAGTTCCTGACTCGGAGATGTGTGGTGTGTATGTTATAATTCAGGATACGAAACACTTGGTGCTGCCCGGTTTGTAGTGAGCTCAGAGTATTACGGTTATGACTGTTTTTAGCCTCTCCAGCCTACCGCATCTTCATGTCGGGGCAATTCATGGTCCCCTACCAAAAAAGAAACACATTCGAAAGAAACAAAAGCCCTAGCAGAGTCCCCAGCAGTCCGGGTCCAATATTGAATGAAATGGACACAGAAGAGCTTCACGAGTTACTTACTTGTGTAATAAACATTGAATAGAAAATGTCAGCAGCATGTTTCGTGTATTCGATTTTCGCGCATTAATAATGCACAGTGGACCGTGTTCCAATTTTCCGTCTATGTATCTGTGGTAAAAGGAATAAAATAGCATTTTCACATCTTTCAGCTTGACCTTCTTTTCCCTTCCCCAGTCTCTCAGGAGCATTTCTGAAACCTCCAGCCCCGCTTGTAATCGAGCCTGTGCATAACTGGAAGCTCCACGCCCTGCCCCCAGCCCGCAGCAGGGCTGACTTGTAGTCGGAGAAGGCCTGGGTCTGGACGCACTTCCTTGGTGCCTCGGGAAGATGTCAGACATCTTTGGACACTTAGGAGAGAGGGAATTTACACACGCACAGGGTCCCGCCAGGCACGCCTGGACTTTGTGTGGGACTCCTAGGACTTTTTGGTGGGGAAGAGCTGTGTTGGTCCGGGACGGTTCTGAGCCAAACCTGGCCGCAGGCTGTGCACACCCTCCACAGCTGCAGACAGCAGTTCGGGCTACTAGACGGTGCCAGAGAAGCCATTGCAGGGTGGGGCTGATCAGACCTTAGGAGGTGCTGGCACCGGGGGAGGGCAGCGGGGAACAGGCTCGTCATTCCATTGCTACCTAATACTGCTGTGTCTTTTCGTTGAGAAAGGCAGGTACGGCGTGCATGCATTTCTGGACGCAGATGAAAAGAGCATGTTGACAGTATTGAGAATGGGTATTGCCATTTCATGCACAGGGCTGAAGGAGGGCTGATAATTAGTTGTTCAAGAGCCACTTGGACGTGGGGCGCTCCCGCGACGCCTCTGTGCAGTGGATTTTGAGGTTGTGCAATAACACAGCAAAGCTGCTGGAAAGGTGGTGTGAACTGCAGGGTGTGAAGTGCTGTTCCCTCTCCTTCAGACCCTCTCGCACGTCCTCCCCCCACCAGGCACACAAATTAAACGACAGGAGACACAGAAGCCTCCCCTCCCCCAACATTGCAGCCAGCTTTCTCTGAAAACTGATACCCTGAGGCCCTTTTCCCCTTACCAGCCACAATTAGGAGCAGCGAGACAGAAAATGCGGACTGGATTGAGGCACAGAGACAGTGCTGTGTGATTTCTCCTTCTGGAAGCGGCCACTGTCCCGGTTCCAGGCCTTATATTTTATCTGACTTTGTCACCACCGGAAACAGCTTTAGGCTCCAGCGAGTCCAGGCCAAATCCAGTTCTTTCTGTGAAGTCCATGCTGGATTTTCCGTTTCACCCTAGTGAAGTCTCAGCCGAGGCTGTTGTTCTCAATCCAGCTCAGAAACTGGCTCAAACCGCCCTGAACTGGATTTGGTGGCTGTGGAGACACAGTTTGTGTCTCTTTGTTAGGGCGGATCCGGCCTCTCCCGCGCTTCAGGTTCCCTCCCTCCTGCTTTCCCAGAGCCATCTACAGCCATTCCCCTCCCCCGGCCTCTCCAGTTTGGCATTTTTTTTTTTACCCTTCCCTGGGCCAAGACCCCATAAAGCAGATTAAATTCTTTAATAAAAAAGTGGATTTAGATTGTAAACCTTCTGCTTTTATTCCATTAAGTTCTGCTTTCCTCAGAGTCGTTATCTGTAACCCGTTGACATGGTGCCCTTAAAATCTTGGCTGTCATCCTAACCTAGAAAGAACTTTAGTTTTCACTCTGGATGGGAATAACTTTAAATTTCCCATCAGAGACGGGAGGGCTTGGGTGCAGTACATTGTTCATTTCTGTTTTGTGACCATATTTAAATTAAAACAATGTATTCAGGTCTTTGCTGGAAAATGACACAGTATGTGTAGTGTTTTTTAAACAGCCATACATAATGGCTTGTCTGTTGCAACTGTGCAATCCCTAGAGGAAGAACTAAAGAACTGAGGTGTTTCTGGTTTTCGAACCTGTGACTGTAACTCTGAATCCGGTTCTGTGAACTGTACAGGGAGGAAGGCTGCTGGGGGAATGCGTGGGGACCATTCCTGACACAATGCTGGTGGACACAAAACTGGGCATGTGACGAAATGAGAAGGCTACGGCAGGCCTGGGCTTTGCAGGGTCTCTTTACAGAAAATGTAAGCATTTTTTACGTTTTGGAACTAGACAGAGGCGACGGGTCCATAACACTGTGAATGAGGTGAATGCCACTTAATTGTGCACTTTAAAAAGGCTCGTTTTATGTTATGTGGATTTTGCCTCAATTAAAACAAGGGGCTTTGTTTCAAGAATTTCTCATTTTCCTTTTGTGTTTTTTTAAAATTCAGAGAAGAGACATAATAAGCAACCCTAATCTGGGTGTGGCTTCGTTGGGTGCTTCACGACTCTCGGGTCTCCCTCTGCTGGCCAAACTGCACAACGTGTCACCATGTCCCAAGGCCTCTTGAGAATGTCTCAATTTTATGTCGAAGCACAAAGGCAAAGCTACCTAAGAATCACTCTCCAAACCTAGCTTCACGTGCATCTTATGTGTGCAATGTACTGAAAAAAGAATCACAGGTGTTTTGCTTCTATGATGTTACGTAGGATTAATTATATATTACCGATTTAAAATTTGCCCATAAGTCTCAAAACAGAAACAAAACCGTTTTCATTTCCCCTGGCCTTCACACTAGAGTGAAATTGCTCATTTAAGTGTTTAGTTTCAGTAGAGCATAAAGCCCTGGAAAAAAATCAATTACAACAGTAGATCTGGAAAAGCTATTTTTGTACGAAAGAGGGGAGTCTAGTGAGTCAGCACACTCTGCAGGATGTGGGTGCAGGTTTGGGCTAAGATAGTCTTCAAAATGTATGTTAGAAAGACGTGAATTCGTCAGTTGAACTTGTTTTTGTGAGATTTAAAAGTCATAAATTATTGTGGGAAGGCACACCGTATATGCTGTATGGGATTTTCCAAAATGTTCAGTATCAAAGGGGATTCAAGAGGGCTGGAGATCAAGCGATCCAAACTGGCCCTCTGATGGTTAGAGTTGCTTTTATATTAGGACCTTCACCCTTTTCACTCCACATGCTTGAAATCTCTGCCCCATATCCCTTCCTCCTTGTACTGCTCCTGCAGCTCCTCCTACCCTCTGGTCAAGCCTTGCCTGCCTCAGAGGCCTTCCTGAACATTTGGTCCAAAGTAGATCCCTTACACCTTCTTTTCGTCTTACATGGCAACCTCTTCTTTTCTGTTATAGTATCACTATAATTTAGAATTACATGGATTTGTTTTCTTGTATATTGGCCCTCCCCCTTCACTAGCTTTGTAAGTCCCCTAAGTCCATGTCTGTCTGATCAAAACTGCATAACTAGCATAGGACCTGGCAAAATGTTAGCAAGGAGCAAATATTTGCTGAACAGATGAGTTAAATTCAAATATTATTTCTCTGGTCCCAATCCGCTACTTTCTGGATTCTTCTTTTATACCATATAGTTCTTTTAAGACTCTCAGTCTGTTTTCTTACTCTCTTGTGAACTTTCAGGAACAACTGATTTTTTTCAAGTTTCATCTACATAATGAGAGCTACTGAGTAGAATGGAATCTTCACAGCTTCTGGGGGGTACCAGAACAGATGCCCAGAAAGGGGTTACCGTGGCCATTACCGGCACCTCAGACAAGGGCAGGCTTCAAACAGGGAGGTCTGTGGCAACCCCTACCCTAAGTCTGGAACTGAGGGGACGGGGGAGCTGAGAACAAAGAGAGGAAAGAAAAGTGGCTGGGAAACAGGCGGGGAGCATGGTCTTCTTGTCACATCTTCCTCAGGGGTTGGGGGATAGAGAGTTGGCGGTGGCCCATCCTGCCAGGTCCCACCGCCCTCAGAAGAGGCCACAGTCCTTCAGGCTGTTCTTGATGATGATGTTGGTGACGGCATCATACCCTAACTACGTTCTTGGTGTCGGTGGTGCACATGACGTGTGTGTAAATTTCCTTGGTGTTTTTGAGCTTATTCAGGCCCTCAAACTTACTGTGGATGTAGCTGGCTGCCTCATCATATTTGTTGGTCCCTGTGTACTCAGGGAAGCAGATGGTCAGGGGCTGTGTGTGATCTTATCCTTGAACAGGTCCCTCTTGTTGTGGAAGTGGATGATGGACGTATCTGTGAACCACCTGTTGCAGATGCTATCAAATAGCTTTTATCCCCTACAAAAAGATACACTGGCCAGGTGTAATCCCAGCACTTTGCGAGCCCGAGGAGGGTGGATCACAAGGTCAGGAGTTGAAGACCAGCCTGGCCAAGATGGTGAAACCCCATCTCTACTAAAAATACAAAAATTAGCCAGGTGTGGTGGTGGGTGCCTGAAATCCCAGGTACTGGGGAGGTTGAGGCAGAGAATTGCTTAAACCAGGGAGGCGGAGATTGCAGTGAGCCAAGATTGTACCACTGCATTCCAGCCTGGGTGACAGAGAGAGACTCTGTCTCAAAAAAAAAAAAAAAAGCAAAAAGAAAAAATATCCTTGCTGGGCAAGGTAGCTCACACCTGTAATCTCAGCACTTTAGGAGGCTGAGGTGGGTGGATCACTTGAGGTCAGGAGTTTGAGACCAGCCTGGTCAACATGGAGAAACTCTGTCTCTATTAAAAATATGAAAATTAGCTGGACCTGGTGTCGGGTGCCTGTAATCCCAGCTACTTGAAAGGCTGATGCAGGAGAATCTCTTGAACCTGGGAGGCAGAGGTTGAAGAGAGCTGAGATCATGCCACTATACTCCAGGCTAGGTGACAGATCAAGACTCCATCTAAAAAAAAAAAAGTATCCTACTCCTGGCAAGATTCATCCAAATAGAGGTTTAAATGACACAGAATTTCAAGTAGGCAATTTGCATTTCTGAGAATCTTCAGATGGGAGAGACAGAGAGAGAGAGAGAGAGAGAGAGAGAGAGAGGTCACCAATTCACTGGATTTCAGCCCAACACAGGAGTAATGTCCCAGCTCACTGCAGCCTCGACTTCTGGGCTCAAGTGAGCCTCTCACCTCAGCCTCCAGAGTAGCTGGGGCTATAGTCATGCACCACCACACTTGGCAATTTTTTCTATTTTACTTTTTTTTTTTTTGAGACAGAGTCTCACTTTGTTGCCCAGGGTGGAGTAGAGTGGCACGATCTTGGCTCACTGTAACCTTCACCTCTGTGGTTTAAGCAATTCTTCTGCCTCAGATTCCCAAGTAGCTGTGATTACAGGTGCCTACCTGTAGGCACCTACCACCCAGCCCGGCTAATTTTTGTATCTTTAGTAGAGACAAAATTTCGCCATGTTGACCAGGCTGGTCTCAAACTCCTGACCTCAAATGATGCACCCGCCTGGGCCTCCCAAAGTGCTGGGATTATACTCACAAGCCACCGTGCCTAGCCTATTTTATTTTATTTTTCACAGACACAGGGTCTCTCTGTGTTGCTCTGGCTGCTCTTAAACTCTTGGCTTCAGGCGACCCTCCCACCTCTAGCTCCCCAGGTGCTGGAATCATAGCCATACGCCACTGTGCTCTGCCTGGAGCATTCCTTCACGTAGGCAAATTAGCTGTTCTAAAGGCTAGGCTAGGTGTTGGAGGACTTTTGAGACACAGCTTTATTGTGTATTTATTGAAGGTTTTGATTGACTAATGGTTGTGAGACTGGTAGGATTTCCCTGACTACAAAATTCTGTGACTTTCACTTCTTTTAACTGGTACAGTTTAACGGGTAATCAATAGTTGAGAGACTGAATATTGAGGTCAGAAAAACTCAAAGCTCTGAAGCTGTGATTTTCTCATCTATTTTTTCATCTGTAAAACGATATATATAAAGTAACAATTGTTCTAATAGCAATTATAGAGCAATTACTTTGTGCCAGTTTACTGTTATGATATATATGTTTCTATATACTGTGTATAAACAACATTGTATATATAAACAGTTATCCTCATAGCCACCTTTTGGAGAAGGTACCATTGTTTCCATTTTATATTTATTTTTTTCTAGGCAGAATCTCTCTCTGTTGCTCAAGCTGAAATATAGTGGTGCAATTATAGCTCACTGTGGCTTTGAACTCCTGGGCTCAAGTGAGTGATCTTCCTGCCTCAGCCTTCAGAGTAGCTCAAACTGCAGGCGTGTACCATTGCTTCTGGTGAATTTTTAAATTTTTAGTAGAAATGAAGTCTTGCTATGTTGCCCAGCCTGGTTTTGAACTCCTCGGCTCAAGGGATCCTCCTGCCTCTGCCTCCCAAAGTGCTGGGATTACAGGCGTGAGCCACTGTGCCTGGCTCATTGTTCCCATTTTCTGCTGGGGACAAAGAGATACACAGAAGTTAGGTAACTTGCCAAGGTTGCACAGCTAGTAGAAGGCAGAACACAAGCACAAACCCAGGATATTTGAGTCTGTGCTTTAAAAATCCTTGTGCTAATTACCTGGAACAAGATAAGTGTTGATAAATCTTAGTTTCTTTTTATATCCTCCCTTGAACTTTCATGAAAAATGGCTATTGCTTCCTCAAAGTATCTTAATAAAAAATTGGAATCTTGCAAGCCTCCTGCTTTTTCAGATGAGGAGATGGAACTCCAAAGAGCTTGAAACTTGTGTTCAAGATAGGACTAGATCCTAGCTCTCCGGCTTCATCTGGGAAGGAATAATCATTCCTCGTATTATTGTGTTCCAACTACTTCCTTCCTTAAGTATAGTTTTGTTGTTGTTTTTGTACCATTTTTGAAAAGAAAGGAAAAAAATTTCCTTTCTGAATCTTACTCTTATCTCCAACTTATTTTCTGCAATTAAATAACATTTGCCGCACTAACAGACATAACTAAATGGAACGTTCTGCTTCTCTACCATGGTATGCAAAGGGAGTGAGCAAGAGTTTATTACTGCCTAAGTAAGGAGATGAAGACAAGTTGGCACTCATATTTTTCTCTGTTTTCTATCTTCAATCCTTCCCTCCTTGTTTCTGGCTCTTGCTCTCTCTCCTCTTATCTGGATTAGGAGTATGGAGCTATTGCTCTTGTCACCCTAATAAAAATTCAGAGATAGGCTAGTAAGATATATTACCAGAAGTATGGTAATAAGCTAGGGTGTCAGTAGCTGCTGCCTAGTTTTTTTTTCTTTTTGAGACAGGGCCTCGCTCTCTCACTCAGGCTGTAGGGTAGTGGTGTGATTAAGCCTCACTGAATCCTTGACCTCCTGGGCTCAAGCAAATCTTCTACCTCAGCCTCCCTAGTAGCTGACTATAGGCACATGCCACCATGCCCACTAATTTTTGATTTTCAGTAGAGATGGGATCTCAATATGTTGCCCAGGCTGATCTAAAACTCCTGGGCTCAAGTGATCCTCCTGCCTTAGCCTCCCTAAGTGTTAGGTTACAGGTGTGAGCCTCCAGGCCCAGCCTCGCTGCCTAGTCTTTTCTTGATCCTGAATGAAAACAGAGAAAGTCCCAAATTCCTGTCTTTATTGTGTCATTATCTCAATACATGTCTTTGCATAATTTAGTTAACCTGTACTAGGTACCCATAATTTTCTCACCTTTGTATGAAATACTATCTTTCCTATTATCCTCTGTGAAAGAATTTTGGCTTGGCCATGAAAAAGTACAGTGACAGTGACAACGTTCAAGAGATCATGGTGTTTTGCTTTATTTTGTTTGGCTTAAATAAAGAAAAATTCTCAGAAGTATCACATATATGTCTGTAGTTGCAAAAGTACAACATAGCTTTACAGTCTTTGAACAGCACAATTCTAAAAGGCCTCATGATCTTGGAACCTATAGCTAAATATTATATTTGATCATCCTGACACATGTATC